>CM073127.1:53956278-54171278 GCA_037039145.1 Fundulus diaphanus
TACACTTGCATTAGAACAGCCAAATGACTTATTTAGGTGTCAGAAGGACCAAATAAGGTCTGCCTGACAAGGTTTATGCATTGTTTCTCCTGACCCCTAGTTATTGGACTGCTCTCTTCTGTTTTAGCGCACAAATTGTCTGAATTATGTTAAATTTGAATTTCACTGGGTTTAAAAAGTGTGCTGCTGTTTCTAATGACCGGGCTCATAGAATGTTCATTTGCAGCATATTTGGCTTCCAATTTTTGCCTTTCTGAGGTGTGAGAAGTGAATTATAACCATTACATTATTTAACAGCCCATTTGCATTAGAGCAGCCAAAGTGACTTATTCAGGTGTCAGAAGCACCAAATAAGTTCTCCCCACAAGGTTTAAGCATTGTTTCTACAGACCCTAGTTATTGGACTGCTCTCTTCTGTTTTAGCCCACAAATTGTCTGAATCATGTTAAATTTGAATTTCACTGGGTTTAAACAGTGTGCTGCTGTTGCTATTGACCGGGCTCACAGAATGTTAATTTGCAGCATATTTGGCTTCCAATTTCTGCCTTTCTGAGGTGTGAGAAGTGAATCATAACCATTACATTTTTTGACTACCCACTTGCATTAGAGCAGCCAAAATGACTTATTTATGTGTCAGAAGGACCAAATTAGGTCTCCCCACAAGGTTTTAGCAGTGTTTCCACACACCCTAGTTTTTGGACAGCTCCCTTCTGTTTTAGTGCACAATTTGTCTGAATCATGTTAAATTTGAATTTCACTGGGTTTAAACAGCGTGCTGCTGTTTCTAATGACCGGGCTCATAGAATGTTCATTTACAGCATATTTGGCTTCCAATTCTGCCTTTCTGAGGTGTGAGAAGTGAATTATAACCATTACATTATTTAACAGCCCATTTGCATTAGAGCAGCCAAAGTGACTTATTTAGGTGTCAGAAGGACTAAATAAGGTCTCCCCACAAGGTTTAAGCATTGTTTCCACACACCCTAGTTATTGGACTGCTCTCTTCTGTTTTAGCGCACAAATTGTCTGAATCATGTTAAATTTGAATTTCACTGGGTTTAAACAGTGTGCTGCTGTTTCTAATGACCGGGCTCATAGAATGTTCATTTGCAGCATATTTGGCTTCCAATTTCTGCCTTTCTGAGGTGTGAGAAGTGGATTATAACCATTACATTATTTAAAAGCCCATGTGCATTAGAGGAGCCAAAATGGCTTATTTAGGTGTCAGAAGCACCAAATAAGGTCTCCCCACAAGGTTTAAGCATTATTTCTACAGACCCTAGTTATTGGACTGCTCTCTTCTGTTTTAGCGCACAAATTGTCTGAATCATGTTAAATTTGAGTTTCACTGGGTTTAAACAGTCTTCTGCTGTTTCTAATGACCGGGCTCATAGAATGTTCCTTTGCAGCATATTTGGCTTCCAAATTCTGCCTTTGTGATATGTGAGAAGTGAATTATAACCATTACATTTATTGACAACCCACTTGCATTAGAGCAGTTAAAATGGCTTATTTAGGTGTCAGCAGGACCAGATAAGGTCTCCCCACAAGGTTTATGCATTGTTTCTACTGACCCTAGTTATTGGACAGCTCCCTTCTGTTTTAGCGCACAAATTGTCTGAATCATGTTAAATTGAATTTCACTGGGTTTAAACAGCGTGCTGCTGTTTCTAATGACCGGGCTCATAGAAGTTCATTTACAGCATATTTGGCTTCCAATTTCTGCCTTTCTGAGGTGTGAGAAGTGAATTATAACCATTACATTATTTAACAGCCCATTTGTATTAGAGCAGCCAAAGTGACTTATTTAGGTGTCAGAAGTACTAAAAAAGGTCTCCCGACCAGGTTTATGCATTGTTTCTCCTGACCCTAGTTATTGGACTGCTCTCTTCTGTTTTAGCGCACAAATTGTCTGAATTATGTTAAATTTGAATTTCACTGGGTTTAAAAAGTGTGCTGCTCTTTCTAATGACCGGGCTCATAGAATGTTCATTTGCAGCATATTTGGCTTCCAATTTTTGCCTTTCTGAGGTGTGAGAAGTGAATTATAACCATTACATTATTTAACAGCCCATTTGCATTAGAGCAGCCAAAGTGACTTATTCAGGTGTCAGAAGCACCAAATAAGTTCTCCCCACAAGGTTTAAGCATTGTTTCTACAGACCCTAGTTATTGGACTGCTCTCTTCTTTTTTTAGCGCACAAATTGTCTGAATCATGTTAAATTTTTGTTGGACTGGGTTTAAACAGTGTGCTGCTGTTTCTAATGACCTGGCTCTTAGAATGTTCATTTGCAGCATATTTGGCTTCCAATTTCTGCCTTTCTGAGGTGTGAGGAGTGAATTATAACCATTACATTATTTAACATCCCATTTGCATTAGAGCAGCCAAAATGACTGGTGTCAGAAGGACTAAATAAGGTCTCCCCACAAGTTTTAAGCATTGTTTCCACACACCCTAGTTATTGGACTGCTCTCTTCTGTTTTAGCGCACAAATTGTCTGAATCATGTTAAATTTGAATTTCACTGGGTTTAAACAGTGTGCTGCTGTTTCTAATGACCGGGCTCATAGAATGTTCATTTGCATCATATTTGGCTTCCAATTTCTGCCTTTCTGAGGTGTGAGAAGTGAATTATAACCATGACATTATTTAAAAGCCCATGTGCATTAGAGGAGCCAAAATGGCTTATTTAGGTGTCAGAAGCACCAAATAAGGTCTCCCCACAAGGTTTAAGCATTGTTTCTACAGACCCTAGTTATTGGACTGCTCTCTTCTGTTTTAGCACACAAATTGTCTGAATCATGTTAAATTTGAGTTTCACTGGGTTTAAACAGTCTTCTGCTGTTTCTAATGACCGGGCTCATAGAATGTTCCTTTGCAGCATATTTGGCTTCCAAATTCTGCCTTTCTGATATGTGAGAAGTGAATTATAACCATTACATTTATTGACAACCCACTTGCATTAGAGCAGTTAAAATTGCTTATTTAGGTGTCAGCAGGACCAGATAAGGTCTCCCCACAAGGTTTATGCATTGTTTCTACTGACCCTAGTTATTGGACAGCTCCCTTCTGTTTTAGCGCACAATTTGTCTGAATCATGTTAAATTTGAATTTCACTGGATTTAAACAGCGTGCTGCTGTTTCTAATGACCGGGCTCATAGAATGTTCATTTGCAGCATATTTGGCTTCCAATTTCTGCCTTTCTGAGGTGTGAGAAGTGGATTATAACCATTACATTATTTAAAAGCCCATGTGCATTAGAGGAGCCAAAATGGCTTATTTAGGTGTCAGAAGCACCAAATAAGGTCTCCCCACAAGGTTTAAGCATTGTTTCTACAGACCCTAGTTATTGGACTGCTCTCTTCTGTTTTAGCGCACAAATTGTCTGAATCATGTTAAATTTGAGTTTCACTGGGTTTAAACAGTCTTCTGCTGTTTCTAATGACCGGGCTCATAGAATGTTCCTTTGCAGCATATTTGGCTTCCAAATTCTGCCTTTGTGATATGTGAGAAGTGAATTATAACCATTACATTTATTGACAAGCCACTTGCATTAGAGCTGTTAAAATGGCTTATTTAGGTGTCAGCAGGACCAGATAAGGTCTCCCCACAAGGTTTATGCATTGTTTCTACTGACCCTAGTTATTGGACAGCTCCCTTCTGTTTTAGCGCACAAATTGTCTGAATCATGTTAAATTTGAATTTCACTGGGTTTAAACAGCGTGCTGCTGTTTCTAATGACCGGGCTCATAGAATGTTCATTTACAGCATATTTGGCTTCCAATTTCTGCCTTTCTGAGGTGTGAGAAGTGAATTATAACCATTACATTATTTAACAGCCCATTTGTATTAGAGCAGCCAAAGTGACTTATTTAGGTGTCAGAAGTACTAAAAAAGGTCTCCCGACAAGGTTTATGCATTGTTTCTCCTGACCCTAGTTATTGGACTGCTCTCTTCTGTTTTAGCGCACAAATTGTCTGAATTATGTTAAATTTGAATTTCACTGGGTTTAAAAAGTGTGCTGCTCTTTCTAATGACCGGGCTCATAGAATGTTCATTTGCAGCATATTTGGCTTCCAATTTTTGCCTTTCTGAGGTGTGAGAAGTGAATTATAACCATTACATTATTTAACAGCCCATTTGCATTAGAGCAGCCAAAGTGACTTATTCAGGTGTCAGAAGCACCAAATAAGTTCTCCCCACAAGGTTTAAGCATTGTTTCTACAGACCCTAGTTATTGGACTGCTCTCATCTGTTTTAGCCCACAAATTGTCTGAATCATGTTAAATTTGAATTTCACTGGGTTTAAACAGTGTGCTGCTGTTGCTATTGACCGGGCTCACAGAATGTTAATTTGCAGCATATTTGGCTTCCAATTTCTGCCTTTCTGATATGTGAGAAGTGAATTATAACCATTACATTTATTGACAACCCATTTGCATTAGAGCAGCCAAAGTGACTTATTTAGGTGTCAGAAGGACTAAATAAGGTCTCCCCACTAGGTTTAAGCATTGTTTCCACACACCCTAGTTATTGGACTGCTCTCTTCTGTTTTAGCGCACAAATTGTCTGAATCATGTTAAATTTGAATTTCACTGGGTTTAAACAGTGTGCTGCTGTTTCTAATGACCGGGCTCATAGAATGTTCCTTTGCAGCATATTTGGCTTCCAAATTCTGCCTTTCTGATATGTGAGAAGTGAATTATAACCATTACATTTATTGACAACCCACTTGCATTAGAGCAGTTAAAATGGCTTATTTAGGTGTCAGCAGGACCAGATAAGGTCTCCCCACAAGGTTTATGCATTGTTTCTACTGACCCTAGTTATTGGACTGCTCTCTTCTGTTTTAGCGCACAAATTCTCTGAATTATGTTAAATTTGAATTTCACTGGGTTTAAAAAGTGTGCTGCTGTTTCTAATGACCGGGCTCATAGAATGTTCATTTGCAGCATATTTGGCTTCCAAATTTTGCCTTTCTGAGGTGTGAGAAGTGAATTATAACCATTACATTATTTAACAGCCCATGTGCATTAGAGGAGCCAAAGTGACTTATTCAGGTGTCAGAAGGACTAAATAAGGTCCCCCCACAAGTTTTAAGCATTGTTTCAACACACCCTAGTTTATTGGACTGCTCTCTTCTGTTTTAGCACACAAATTGTCTGAATCATGTTAAATTTGAGTTTCACTGGGTTTAAACAGTCTTCTGCTGTTTCTAATGACCGGGCTCATAGAATGTTCCTTTGCAGCATATTTGGCTTCCAAATTCTGCCTTTCTGATATGTGAGAAGTGAATTATAACCATTACATTTATTGACAACCCACTTGCATTAGAGCAGTTAAAATTGCTTATTTAGGTGTCAGCAGGACCAGATAAGGTCTCCCCACAAGGTTTATGCATTGTTTCTACTGACCCTAGTTATTGGACAGCTCCCTTCTGTTTTAGCGCACAATTTGTCTGAATCATGTTAAATTTGAATTTCACTGGGTTTAAACAGCGTGCTGCTGTTTCTAATGACCGGGCTCATAGAATGTTCATTTACAGCATATTTGGCTTCCAATTTCTGCCTTTCTGAGGTGTGAGAAGTGAATTATAACCATTACATTATTTAACAGCCCATTTGCATTAGAGCAGCCAAAGTGACTTATTTAGGTGTCAGAAGGACTAAATAAGGTCTCCCCACAAGGTTTAAGCATTGTTTCCACACACCCTAGTTATTGGACTGCTCTCTTCTGTTTTAGCGCACAAATTGTCTGAATCATGTTAAATTTGAGTTTCACTGGGTTTAAACAGTCTTCTGCTTTTTCTAATGACCGGGCTCATAGAATGTTCCTTTGCAGCACATTTGGCTTCCAATTTCTGTCTTTCTGAGGTGTGAGGAGTGAATTATAACACTTGCATTAGAACAGCCAAAATGACTTATTTGGTGTCAGAAGGACCAAATTAGGTCTCCCCACAAGGTTTAAGCATTGTTTCCACACACCCTAGTTTTTGGACAGCTCCCTTCTGTTTTAGTGCACAATTTGTCTGAATCATGTTAAATTTGAATTTCACTGGGTTTAAACAGTGTTCTGCTGTTTCAAATGACTGGGCTCATGGAATGATCATTTGCAGCATATTTGGCTTCCAAATTCTGCCTTTCTGATATGTGAGAAGTGAATTATAACCATTACATTTATTGACAACCCACTTGCATTAGAGCAGTTAAAATGGCTTATTTAGGTGTCAGCAGGACCAGATAAGGTCTCCCCACAAGGTTTATGCATTGTTTCTACTGACCCTAGTTATTGGACAGCTCCCTTCTGTTTTAGCGCACAATTTGTCTGAATCATGTTAAATTTGAATTTCACTGGGTTTAAACAGCGTGCTGCTGTTTCTAATGACCGGGCTCATAGAATGTTCATTTACAGCATATTTGGCTTCCAATTCTGCCTTTCTGAGGTGTGAGAAGTGAATTATAACCATTACATTATTTAACAGCCCATTTGTATTAGAGCAGCCAAAGTGACTTATTTAGGTGTCAGAAGTACTAAAAAAGGTCTCCCGACAAGGTTTATGCATTGTTTCTCCTGACGCTAGTTATTGGACTGCTCTCTTCTGTTTTAGCGCACAAATTGTCTGAATTATGTTAAATTTGAATTTCACTGGGTTTAAAAAGTGTGCTGCTGTTTCTAATGACCGGGCTCATAGAATGTTCATTTGCAGCATATTTGGCTTCCAATTTTTGCCTTTCTGAGGTGTGAGAAGTGAATTATAACCATTACATTATTTAACAGCCCATTTGCATTAGAAAAGCCAAAATGACTTATTTAGGTGTCAGAAGCACCAAATAAGGTCTCCCCACAAGGTTTAAGCATTGTTTCTACAGACCCTAGTTATTGCACTGCTCTCTTCTGTTTTAGCGCACAAATTGTCTGAATCATGTTAAATCTGAATTTCACTGGGTTTAAACAGTGTGCTGCTGTTTCTAATGACCGGGCTCATAGAATGTTCCTTTGCAGCATATTTGGCTTCCAATTTCTGCCTTTCTGATATTTGAGAAGTGAATTATAACCATTACATTTTTTGACTACCCACTCGCATTAGAGCAGCCAAAATGACTTATTTAGGTGTAAGAAGGACTAAATAAGGTCTCCCCACAAGGTTTAAGCATTGTTTCTACAGACCCTAGTTATAGTACTGCTCTCTTCTTTTTTAGCGCACAAATTGTCTGAATCATGTTACATTTGAATTTCACTGGGTTTAAACAGTGTGCTGCTATTTCTAATGACCGGGCTTATAGAATGTTCATTTGCAGCATATTTGGCTTCCAATTTCTGCCTTCTGAGGTGTGAGAAGTGAAATATAACCATTACATTATTTAACAGCCCATTTGCATTAGAGCAGCCAAAGTGACTTATTTAGGTGTCAGAAGGACTAAATAAGGTCTCCCCACAAGGTTTAAGCATTGTTTCCACACACCCTAGTTATTGGACTGCTCTCTTCTGTTTTAGCGCACAAATTGTCTGAATCATGTTAAATTTGAATTTCACTGGGTTTAAACAGTGTGCTGCTGTTTCTAATGACCGGGCTCATAGAATGTTCATTTGCAGCATATTTGGCTTCCAAATTCTGCCTTTCTGATATGTGAGAAGTGAATTATAACCATTACATTTATTGACAACCCACTTGCATTAGAGCAGTTAAAATGGCTGATTTAGGTGTCAGCAGGACCAGATAAGGTCTCCCCACAAGGTTTATGCATTGTTTCTACTGACCCTAGTTATTGGACAGATCCCTTCTGTTTTAGCGCACAAATTGTCTGAATCATGTTAAATTTGAATTTCACTGGGTTTAAACAGCGTGCTGCTGTTTCTAATGACCGGGCTCATAGAATGTTCATTTACAGCATATTTGGCTTCCAATTTCTGCCTTTCTGAGGTGTGAGAAGTGAATTATAACCATTACATTATTTAACAGCCCATTTGTATTAGAGCAGCCAAAGTGACTTATTTAGGTGTCAGAAGTACTAAAAAAGGTCTCCTGACAAGGTTTATGCATTGTTTCTCCTGACCCTAGTTATTGGACTGCTCTCTTCTGTTTTAGCGCACAAATTGTCTGAATTATGTTAAATTTGAATTTCACTGGGTTTAAAAAGTGTGCTGCTGTTTCTAATGACCGGGCTCATAGAATGTTCATTTGCAGCATATTTGGCTTCCAATTTTTGCCTTTCTGAGGTGTGAGAAGTGAATTATAACCATTACATTATTTAACAGCCCATTTGCATTAGAGCAGCCAAAGTGACTTATTCAGGTGTCAGAAGCACCAAATAAGTTCTCCCCACAAGGTTTAAGCATTGTTTCTACAGACCCTAGTTATTGGACTGCTCTCTTCTGTTTTAGCCCACAAATTGTCTGAATCATGTTAAATTTGAATTTCACTGGGTTTAAACAGTGTGCTGCTGTTGCTATTGACCGGGCTCACAGAATGTTAATTTGCAGCATATTTGGCTTCCAATTTCTGCCTTTCTGAGGTGTGAGAAGTGAATCATAACCATTACATTTTTTGACTACCCACTTGCATTAGAGCAGCCAAAATGACTTATTTATGTGTCAGAAGGACCAAATTAGGTCTCCCCACAAGGTTTTAGCAGTGTTTCCACACACCCTAGTTTTTGGACAGCTCCCTTCTGTTTTAGTGCACAATTTGTCTGAATCATGTTAAATTTGAATTTCACTGGGTTTAAACAGCGTGCTGCTGTTTCTAATGACCGGGCTCATAGAATGTTCATTTACAGCATATTTGGCTTCCAATTCTGCCTTTCTGAGGTGTGAGAAGTGAATTATAACCATTACATTATTTAACAGCCCATTTGCATTAGAGCAGCCAAAGTGACTTATTTAGGTGTCAGAAGGACTAAATAAGGTCTCCCCACAAGGTTTAAGCATTGTTTCCACACACCCTAGTTATTGGACTGCTCTCTTCTGTTTTAGCGCACAAATTGTCTGAATCATGTTAAATTTGAATTTCACTGGGTTTAAACAGTGTGCTGCTGTTTCTAATGACCGGGCTCATAGAATGTTCATTTGCAGCATATTTGGCTTCCAATTTCTGCCTTTCTGAGGTGTGAGAAGTGGATTATAACCATTACATTATTTAAAAGCCCATGTGCATTAGAGGAGCCAAAATGGCTTATTTAGGTGTCAGAAGCACCAAATAAGGTCTCCCCACAAGGTTTAAGCATTATTTCTACAGACCCTAGTTATTGGACTGCTCTCTTCTGTTTTAGCGCACAAATTGTCTGAATCATGTTAAATTTGAGTTTCACTGGGTTTAAACAGTCTTCTGCTGTTTCTAATGACCGGGCTCATAGAATGTTCCTTTGCAGCATATTTGGCTTCCAAATTCTGCCTTTGTGATATGTGAGAAGTGAATTATAACCATTACATTTATTGACAACCCACTTGCATTAGAGCAGTTAAAATGGCTTATTTAGGTGTCAGCAGGACCAGATAAGGTCTCCCCACAAGGTTTATGCATTGTTTCTACTGACCCTAGTTATTGGACAGCTCCCTTCTGTTTTAGCGCACAAATTGTCTGAATCATGTTAAATTTGAATTTCACTGGGTTTAAACAGCGTGCTGCTGTTTCTAATGACCGGGCTCATAGAAGTTCATTTACAGCATATTTGGCTTCCAATTTCTGCCTTTCTGAGGTGTGAGAAGTGAATTATAACCATTACATTATTTAACAGCCCATTTGTATTAGAGCAGCCAAAGTGACTTATTTAGGTGTCAGAAGTACTAAAAAAGGTCTCCCGACCAGGTTTATGCATTGTTTCTCCTGACCCTAGTTATTGGACTGCTCTCTTCTGTTTTAGCGCACAAATTGTCTGAATTATGTTAAATTTGAATTTCACTGGGTTTAAAAAGTGTGCTGCTCTTTCTAATGACCGGGCTCATAGAATGTTCATTTGCAGCATATTTGGCTTCCAATTTTTGCCTTTCTGAGGTGTGAGAAGTGAATTATAACCATTACATTATTTAACAGCCCATTTGCATTAGAGCAGCCAAAGTGACTTATTCAGGTGTCAGAAGCACCAAATAAGTTCTCCCCACAAGGTTTAAGCATTGTTTCTACAGACCCTAGTTATTGGACTGCTCTCTTCTTTTTTTAGCGCACAAATTGTCTGAATCATGTTAAATTTTTATTGGACTGGGTTTAAACAGTGTGCTGCTGTTTCTAATGACCTGGCTCTTAGAATGTTCATTTGCAGCATATTTGGCTTCCAATTTCTGCCTTTCTGAGGTGTGAGGAGTGAATTATAACCATTACATTATTTAACATCCCATTTGCATTAGAGCAGCCAAAATGACTGGTGTCAGAAGGACTAAATAAGGTCTCCCCACAAGTTTTAAGCATTGTTTCCACACACCCTAGTTATTGGACTGCTCTCTTCTGTTTTAGCGCACAAATTGTCTGAATCATGTTAAATTTGAATTTCACTGGGTTTAAACAGTGTGCTGCTGTTTCTAATGACCGGGCTCATAGAATGTTCATTTGCATCATATTTGGCTTCCAATTTCTGCCTTTCTGAGGTGTGAGAAGTGAATTATAACCATGACATTATTTAAAAGCCCATGTGCATTAGAGGAGCCAAAATGGCTTATTTAGGTGTCAGAAGCACCAAATAAGGTCTCCCCACAAGGTTTAAGCATTGTTTCTACAGACCCTAGTTATTGGACTGCTCTCTTCTGTTTTAGCACACAAATTGTCTGAATCATGTTAAATTTGAGTTTCACTGGGTTTAAACAGTCTTCTGCTGTTTCTAATGACCGGGCTCATAGAATGTTCCTTTGCAGCATATTTGGCTTCCAAATTCTGCCTTTCTGATATGTGAGAAGTGAATTATAACCATTACATTTATTGACAACCCACTTGCATTAGAGCAGTTAAAATTGCTTATTTAGGTGTCAGCAGGACCAGATAAGGTCTCCCCACAAGGTTTATGCATTGTTTCTACTGACCCTAGTTATTGGACAGCTCCCTTCTGTTTTAGCGCACAATTTGTCTGAATCATGTTAAATTTGAATTTCACTGGATTTAAACAGCGTGCTGCTGTTTCTAATGACCGGGCTCATAGAATGTTCATTTACAGCATATTTGGCTTCCAATTTCTGCCTTTCTGAGGTGTGAGAAGTGAATTATAACCATTACATTTATTGACAACCCATTTGCATTAGAGCAGCCAAAGTGACTTATTTAGGTGTCAGAAGGACTAAATAAGGTCTCCCCACTAGGTTTAAGCATTGTTTCCACACACCCTAGTTATTGGACTGCTCTCTTCTGTTTTAGCGCACAAATTGTCTGAATCATGTTAAATTTGAATTTCACTGGGTTTAAACAGTGTGCTGCTGTTTCTAATGACCGGGCTCATAGAATGTTCCTTTGCAGCATATTTGGCTTCCAAATTCTGCCTTTCTGATATGTGAGAAGTGAATTATAACCATTACATTTATTGACAACCCACTTGCATTAGAGCAGTTAAAATGGCTTATTTAGGTGTCAGCAGGACCAGATAAGGTCTCCCCACAAGGTTTATGCATTGTTTCTACTGACCCTAGTTATTGGACTGCTCTCTTCTGTTTTAGCGCACAAATTCTCTGAATTATGTTAAATTTGAATTTCACTGGGTTTAAAAAGTGTGCTGCTGTTTCTAATGACCGGGCTCATAGAATGTTCATTTGCAGCATATTTGGCTTCCAAATTTTGCCTTTCTGAGGTGTGAGAAGTGAATTATAACCATTACATTATTTAACAGCCCATGTGCATTAGAGGAGCCAAAGTGACTTATTCAGGTGTCAGAAGGACTAAATAAGGTCCCCCCACAAGTTTTAAGCATTGTTTCAACACACCCTAGTTTATTGGACTGCTCTCTTCTGTTTTAGCACACAAATTGTCTGAATCATGTTAAATTTGAGTTTCACTGGGTTTAAACAGTCTTCTGCTGTTTCTAATGACCGGGCTCATAGAATGTTCCTTTGCAGCATATTTGGCTTCCAAATTCTGCCTTTCTGATATGTGAGAAGTGAATTATAACCATTACATTTATTGACAACCCACTTGCATTAGAGCAGTTAAAATTGCTTATTTAGGTGTCAGCAGGACCAGATAAGGTCTCCCCACAAGGTTTATGCATTGTTTCTACTGACCCTAGTTATTGGACAGCTCCCTTCTGTTTTAGCGCACAATTTGTCTGAATCATGTTAAATTTGAATTTCACTGGGTTTAAACAGCGTGCTGCTGTTTCTAATGACCGGGCTCATAGAATGTTCATTTACAGCATATTTGGCTTCCAATTTCTGCCTTTCTGAGGTGTGAGAAGTGAATTATAACCATTACATTATTTAACAGCCCATTTGCATTAGAGCAGCCAAAGTGACTTATTTAGGTGTCAGAAGGACTAAATAAGGTCTCCCCACAAGGTTTAAGCATTGTTTCCACACACCCTAGTTATTGGACTGCTCTCTTCTGTTTTAGCGCACAAATTGTCTGAATCATGTTAAATTTGAGTTTCACTGGGTTTAAACAGTCTTCTGCTTTTTCTAATGACCGGGCTCATAGAATGTTCCTTTGCAGCACATTTGGCTTCCAATTTCTGTCTTTCTGAGGTGTGAGGAGTGAATTATAACACTTGCATTAGAACAGCAAAAATGACTTATTTAGGTGTCAGAAGGACCAAATTAGGTCTCCCCACAAGGTTTAAGCATTGTTTCCACACACCCTAGTTTTTGGACAGCTCCCTTCTGTTTTAGCGCACAATTTGTCTGAATCATGTTAAATTTGAATTTCACTGGGTTTAAACAGCGTGCTGCTGTTTCTAATGACCGGGCTCATAGAATGTTCATTTACAGCATATTTGGCTTCCAATTCTGCCTTTCTGAGGTGTGAGAAGTGAATTATAACCATTACATTATTTAACAGCCCATTTGTATTAGAGCAGCCAAAGTGACTTATTTAGGTGTCAGAAGTACTAAAAAAGGTCTCCCGACAAGGTTTATGCATTGTTTCTCCTGACGCTAGTTATTGGACTGCTCTCTTCTGTTTTAGCGCACAAATTGTCTGAATTATGTTAAATTTGAATTTCACTGGGTTTAAAAAGTGTGCTGCTGTTTCTAATGACCGGGCTCATAGAATGTTCATTTGCAGTATATTTGGCTTCCAATTTTTGCCTTTCTGAGGTGTGAGAAGTGAATTATAACCATTACATTATTTAACAGCCCATTTGCATTAGAACAGCCAAAATGACTTATTTAGGTGTCAGAAGCACCAAATAAGGTCTCCCCACAAGGTTTAAGCATTGTTTCTACAGACCCTAGTTATTGCACTGCTCTCTTCTGTTTTAGCGCACAAATTGTCTGAATCATGTTAAATCTGAATTTCACTGGGTTTAAACAGTGTGCTGCTGTTTCTAATGACCGGGCTCATAGAATGTTCCTTTGCAGCATATTTGGCTTCCAATTTCTGCCTTTCTGATATGTGAGAAGTGAATTATAACCATTACATTTTTTGACTACCCACTCGCATTAGAGCAGCCAAAATGACTTATTTAGGTGTAAGAAGGACTAAATAAGGTCTCCCCACAAGGTTTAAGCATTGTTTCTACAGACCCTAGTTATAGTACTGCTCTCTTCTTTTTTAGCGCACAAATTGTCTGAATCATGTTACATTTGAATTTCACTGGGTTTAAACAGTGTGCTGCTATTTCTAATGACCGGGCTTATAGAATGTTCATTTGCAGCATATTTGGCTTCCAATTTCTGCCTTCTGAGGTGTGAGAAGTGAAATATAACCATTACATTATTTAACAGCCCATTTGCATTAGAGCAGCCAAAGTGACTTATTTAGGTGTCAGAAGGACTAAATAAGGTCTCCCCACAAGGTTTAAGCATTGTTTCCACACACCCTAGTTATTGGACTGCTCTCTTCTGTTTTAGCGCACAAATTGTCTGAATCATGTTAAATTTGAGTTTCACTGGGTTTAAACAGTCTTCTGCTGTTTCTAATGACCGGGCTCATAGAATGTTCCTTTGCAGCATATTTGGCTTCCAAATTCTGCCTTTGTGATATGTGAGAAGTGAATTATAACCATTACATTTATTGACAACCCACTTGCATTAGAGCAGTTAAAATGGCTTATTTAGGTGTCAGCAGGACCAGATAAGGTCTCCCCACAAGGTTTATGCATTGTTTCTACTGACCCTAGTTATTGGACAGCTCCCTTCTGTTTTAGCGCACAATTTGTCTGAATCATGTTAAATTTGAATTTCACTGGGTTTAAACAGTCTTCTGCTGTTTCTAATGACCGGGCTCATAGAATGTTCATTTACAGCATATTTGGCTTCCAATTTCTGCCTTTCTGAGGTGTGAGAAGTGAATTATAACCATTACATTATTTAACAGCCCATTTGTATTAGAGCAGCCAAAGTGACTTATTTAGGTGTCAGAAGTACTAAAAAAGGTCTCCCGACAAGGTTTATATATTGTTTCTCCTGACCCTAGTTATTGGACTGCTCTCTTCTGTTTTAGCGCACAAATTGTCTGAATTATGTTCAAATTGAATTTCACTGGGTTTAAACAGTGTTGTGCTGTTTCTAATGACCGGGCTCATAGAATGTTCATTGGCAGCATATTTGGCTTCCAATTTCTGCCTTTCTGAGTTTTGAGGAGTGAATTATAACCTTTATATTATTTAACATCCCATTTTCATTAGAGCAGCCAAAATGACTGGTGTCAGAAGGACTAAATAAGGTCTCCCCACAAGGTTCAAGCATTGTTTCCACACACCCTAGTTATTGGACTGCTCTCTTCTGTTTTAGCGCACAAATTGTCTGAATCATGTTAAATTTGAGTTTCACTGGGTTTAAACAGTCTTCTGCTGTTTCTAATGACCGGGCTCATGAAATGTTCCTTTGCAGCATATTTGGCTTCCAATTTCTGTCTTTCTGAGGTGTGAGGAGTGAATTATAACACTTGCATTAGAACAGCCAAAATGACTTATTTAGGTGTCAGAAGGACCAAATTAGGTCTCCCCACAAGGTTTTAGCAGTGTTTCCACACACCCTAGTTTTTGGACAGCTCACTTCTGTTTTAGTGCACAAATTGTCTGAATCATGTTAAATTTGAATTTCACTGGATTTAAACAGTGTACTGCTGGTTCTAATGACCGGTTTTATAGAATGTTCATTTGCAGTATATTTGGCTTCCAATTTCTACCTTTCTGAGGTGTGAGAAGTGAATTATAACCATTACATTATTTAACAGCCCATTTGCATTAGAGCAGCCAAAGTGACTTATTTAGGTGTCAGAAGGACTAAATAAGGTCTCCCCACAAGGTTTAAGCATTGTTTCCACACACCCTAGTTATTGGACTGCTCTCTTCTGTTTTAGCGCACAAATTGTCTGAATCATGTTAAATTTGAATTTCACTGGGTTTAAAAAGTCTTCTGCTGTTTCTAATGACCGGGCTCATAGAATGTTCCTTTGCAGCATATTTGGTTTCCAATTTCTGTCTTTCTGAGGTGTGAGGAGTGAATTATAACACTTGCATTAGAACAGCCAAAATGACTTATTTAGGTGTCAGAAGGACCAAATTAGGTCTGCCCACAAGGTTTTAGCAGTGTTTCCACACACCCTATTTTTGGACAGCTCCCTTCTGTTTTAGTGCACAATTTGTCTGAATCGTGTTAAATTTGAATTTCACTGGGTTTAAACAGTGTTCTGCTGTTTCAAATGACTGGGCTCATGGAATGTTCATTTGCAGCATATTTGGCTTCCAATTTCTGCCTTTCTGAGGTGTGAGAAGTGAATTATAACCATTACATTATTTAACAGCCCATTTGCATTAGAGCAGCCAAAATGACTTATTTAGGTGTAAGAATGACTAAATAAGGTCTCCCCACAAGGTTTAAGCATTGTTTCTACAGACCCTAGTTATTGGACTGCTCTCTTCTGTTTTAGCGCACAAATTGTCTGAATCATGTTAAATTTGAATTTCACTGGGTTTAAACAGTGTGCTGCTGTTTCTAATGACCGGGCTCATAGAATGTTCATTTGCAGCATATTTGGCTTCCAATTTCTGCCTTTCTGAGGTGTGAGAAGTGAATTATAACCATTACATTATTTAAAAGCCCATGTGCATTAGAGGAGCCAAAATGGCTTATTTAGGTGTCAGAAGCACCAAATAAGGTCTCCCCACAAGGTTTAAGCATTGTTTCTACAGACCCTAGTTATTGGACTGCTCTCTTCTGTTTTAGCGCACAAATTGTCTGAATCATGTTAAATTTGAGTTTCACTGGGTTTAAACAGTCTTCTGCTGTTTCTAATGACCGGGCTCATAGAATGTTCCTTTGCAGCATATTTGGCTTCCAATTTCTGCCTTTCTGAGGTGTGAGAAGTGAATTATAACCATTACATTATTTAAAAGCCCATGTGCATTAGAGGAGCCAAAATGGCTTATTTAGGTGTCAGAAGCACCAAATAAGGTCTCCCCACAAGGTTTAAGCATTGTTTCCACACACCCTAGTTATTGGACTGCTCTCTTCTGTTTTAGCCCACAAATTGTCTGAATCATGTTAAATTTGAATATCACTGGGTTTAAACAGTGTTCTGCTGTTTCTAATGACCGGGCTCATAGAATGTTCATTTGCAGCATATTTGGCTTCCAATTTCTGCCTTTCTGAGGTGTGAGAAGTGAATTATAACCGTTACATTATTTAACATCCCATTTGCATTAGAGCAGCCAAAATGACTGGTGTCAGAAGGACTAAATAAGGTCTCCCCACAACGTTTAAGCATTGTTTCCACACACCCTAGTTATTGGACTGCTCTCTTCTGTTTTAGCCCACAACTTGTCTGAATCATCTTAAATTTGAATTTCACTGGGTTTAAACAGTGTTCGGCTGTTTCTAATGACCGGGCTCATAGAATGTTCATTTGCAGCATATTTGGCTTGCAATTTCTGCCTTTCTGAGGTGTGAGAAGTGAATCATAACCATTACATTTTTTGACTACCCATTCGCATTAGAGCAGCCAAAATGACTTATTTAGCTGTCAGAAGGACCAAATAAGGTCTCCCCACAAGGTTTTAGCAGTGTTTCCACAAACCCTAGTTTTTCGACAGCTCCCTTCTGTTTTAGCGCACAAATTGTCTGAATCATGTTAAACTTGGATTTCAGTGGGTTTAAAAAGTGTGCTGCTGTTTCTAATGACCGGGCTCATAGAATGTTCATTTGCAGCATATTTGGCTTCCAATTTCTGCTGTTCTGATGTGTGAGAAGTGAATTATAACCATTACATTATTTAACAGCCCATTTGCATTAGAGCAGCCAAAATGACTTATTTAGCTGTCAGAAGGACCAAATAAGGTCTCCCCACAAGCTTTTCGCAGTGTTTCCAAACACCCTAGTTATTGGACTGCTCTCTTCTTTTTTTAGCGCATAAACTGTCTGAATCATGTTAAATTTTAATTGCACTGGGTTTAAACAGTGTGCTGCTGTTTCTAATGACCTGGCTCATAGAATGTTCATTTGCAGCATATTTTGCTTCCAATTTCTGCCTTTCTGAGGTGTGAGGAGTGAATTATAACCATTACATTATTTAACATCCCATTTGCATTAGAGCAGCCAAAATGACTGGTATCAGAAGGACTAAATAAGGTCTCCCCACAACGTTTAAGCATTGTTTCCACACACCCTAATTATTGGACTGCTCTCTTCTGTTTTAGCCCACAAATTGTCTGAATCATGTTAAATTTGAATATCACTGGGTTTAAACAGTGTTCTGCTGTTTCTAATGACCGGGCTCAGAGAATTTTCATTTGCAGCATATTTGGCTTCCAATTTCTGCCTTTTTGAGGTGTGAGAAGTGAATTATAACCATTACATTTTTTGACAACCCACTTGCATTCGAGCAGCCAAAATGACTTATTTAGGCGTCAGAAGGACTAAATAAGGTCTCCCCACAAGGTTTATGCATTGTTTCTACTGACCCTAGTTATTGCACTGCTCTCTTCTGTTTTAGCACACAAATTGTCTGAATCATGTTAAACTTGGATTTCAGTGGGTTTAAAAAGTGTGCTGCTGTTTCTAATGACCGGGCTCATAGAATGTTCATTTGCAGCATATTTGGCTTCCAATTTCTGCTGTTCTGATGTGTGAGAAGTGATTTATAACCATTACATTATTTAACAGCCCATGTGCATTAGAGGAGCCAAAATTGCTTATTTAGGTGTCAGAAGCAC
The DNA here is from genome assembly GCA_037039145.1 of Fundulus diaphanus. NCBI lineage: Eukaryota > Metazoa > Chordata > Actinopteri > Cyprinodontiformes > Fundulidae > Fundulus > Fundulus diaphanus. The sequence continues at coordinate 53,974,562 of CM073127.1, forward strand.
CAAATAAGGTCTCCCCACAAGGTTAAAGCATTGTTTCTACAGACCCTAGTTATTGGACTGCTCTCTTCTGTTTTAGCCCACAAATTGTCTGAATCGTGTTAAATTTGAATTTCACTGGGTTTAAACAGTTTTCTGCTGTTTCAAATGACTGGGCTCATGGAATGTTCATTTGCAGCATATTTGGCTTCCAATTTCTGCCTTTCTGAGGTGTGAGAAGTGAATTATAACCATTACATTATTTAAAAGCCCATGTGCATTAGAGGAGCCAAAATGGCTTATTTAGGTGTCAGAAGAACCAAATAAGGTCTCCCCACAAGGTTTAAGCATTGTTTCTACAGACCCTAGTTATTGGACTGCTCTCTTCTGTTTTAGCCCACAAATTGTCTGAATCATGTTAAATTTGAATTTCACTGGGTTTAAACAGTCTTCTGCTGTTTCTAATGACCGGGCTCATGAAATGTTCCTTTGCAGCATATTTGGCTTCCAATTTCTGTCTTTCTGAGGTGTGAGGAGTGAATTATAACACTTGCGTTAGAACAGCCAAAATGACTTATTTAGGTGTCAGAAGGACCAAATTAGGTCTGCCCACAAGGTTTTAGCAGTGTTTCCACACACCCTAGTTTTTGGACAGCTCCCTTCTGTTTTAGTGCACAATTTGTCTGAATCGTGTTAAATTTGAATTTCACTGGGTTTAAACAGTGTTCTGCTGTTTCAAATGACTGGGCTCATGGAATGTTCATTTGCAGCATATTTGGCTTCCAATTTCTGCCTTTCTGAGGTGTGAGAAGTGAATTATAACCATTACATTATTTAACAGCCCATTTGCATTAGAGCAGCCAAAATGACTTATTTAGGTGTAAGAATGACTAAATAAGGTCTCCCCACAAGGTTTAAGCATTGTTTCTACAGACCCTAGTTATTGGACTGCTCTCTTCTGTTTTAGCGCACAAATTGTCTGAATCATGTTAAATTTGAGTTTCACTGGGTTTAAACAGTCTTCTGCTGTTTCTAATGACCGGGCTCATAGAATGCTCCTTTGCAGCATATTTGGCTTCCAATTTCTGTCTTTCTGAGGTGTGAGGAGTGAATTATAACACTTGCATTAGAACAGCCAAAATGACTTATTTAGGTGTCAGAAGGACCAAATTAGGTCTGCCCACAAGGTTTAAGCATTGTTTCTACAGACCCTAGTTATTGGACTGCTCTCTTCTGTTTTAGCGCACAAATTGTCTGAATCATGTTAAATTTGAATTTCACTGGGTTTAAACAGTGTGCTGCTGTTTCTAATGACCGGGCTCATAGAATGTTCATTTGCAGCATATTTGGCTTCCAATTTCTGCCTTTCTGAGGTGTGAGAAGTGAATTATAACCATTACATTATTTAAAAGCCCATGTGCATTAGAGGAGCCAAAATGGCTTATTTAGGTGTCAGAAGCACCAAATAAGGTCTCCCCACAAGGTTTAAGCATTGTTTCTACAGACCCTAGTTATTGGACTGCTCTCTTCTGTTTTAGCGCACAAATTGTCTGAATCATGTTAAATTTGAGTTTCACTGGGTTTAAACAGTCTTCTGCTGTTTCTAATGACCGGGCTCATAGAATGTTCCTTTGCAGCATATTTGGCTTCCAATTTCTGCCTTTCTGAGGTGTGAGAAGTGAATTATAACCATTACATTATTTAAAAGCCCATGTGCATTAGAGGAGCCAAAATGGCTTATTTAGGTGTCAGAAGCACCAAATAAGGTCTCCCCACAAGGTTTAAGCATTGTTTCCACACACCCTAGTTATTGGACTGCTCTCTTCTGTTTTAGCCCACAAATTGTCTGAATCATGTTAAATTTGAATATCACTGGGTTTAAACAGTGTTCTGCTGTTTCTAATGATTGGGCTCATAGAATGTTCATTTGCAGCATATTTGGCTTCCAATTTCTGCCTTTCTGAGGTGTGAGAAGTGAATTATAACCGTTACATTATTTAACATCCCATTTGCATTAGAGCAGCCAAAATGACTGGTGTCAGAAGGACTAAATAAGGTCTCCCCACAACGTTTAAGCATTGTTTCCACACACCCTAGTTATTGGACTGCTCTCTTCTGTTTTAGCCCACAACTTGTCTGAATCATCTTAAATTTGAATTTCACTGGGTTTAAACAGTGTTCGGCTGTTTCTAATGACCGGGCTCATAGAATGTTCATTTGCAGCATATTTGGCTTGCAATTTCTGCCTTTCTGAGGTGTGAGAAGTGAATCATAACCATTACATTTTTTGACTACCCATTCGCATTAGAGCAGCCAAAATGACTTATTTAGCTGTCAGAAGGACCAAATAAGGTCTCCCCACAAGGTTTTAGCAGTGTTTCCACAAACCCTAGTTTTTCGACAGCTCCCTTCTGTTTTAGCGCACAAATTGTCTGAATCATGTTAAACTTGGATTTCACTGGGATTAAACAGTGTGCTGCTGTTTCTAATGACGGGGCTCATAGAATGTTCTTTTACAGCATATTTGGCTTCCAATTTCTGCCTTTCTGAGGTGTGAGAAGTGAATTATAAACATTACATTATTTAACAGCCCATGTGCATTAGAGGAGCCAAAATTGCTTATTTAGGTGTCAGAAGCACCAAATAAGGTCTCCCCACAAGGTTAAAGCATTGTTTCTACAGACCCTAGTTATTGGACTGCTCTCTTCTGTTTTAGCCCACAAATTGTCTGAATCGTGTTAAATTTGAATTTCACTGGGTTTAAACAGTTTTCTGCTGTTTCAAATGACTGGGCTCATGGAATGTTCATTTGCAGCATATTTGGCTTCCAATTTCTGCCTTTCTGAGGTGTGAGAAGTGAATTATAACCATTACATTATTTAACAGCCCATTTGCATTAGAGAAGCCAAAATGACTTATTTAGGTGTAAGAAGGACTAAATAAGGTCTCCCCACAAGGTTTAAGCATTGTTTCTACAGACCCTAGTTATTGTACTGCTCTCTTCTTTTTTAGCGCACAAATTGTCTGAATCATGTTACATTTGAATTTCACTGGGTTTAAACAGTGTGCTGCTGTTTCTAATGACCGGGCTTATAGAATGTTCATTTGCAGCATATTTGGCTTCCAATTTCTGCCTTTCTGAGGTGTGAGAAGTGAATTATAACCATTACATTATTTAACAGCCCATTTGCATTAGAGCAGCCAAAGTGACTTATTTAGGTGTCAGAAGGACTAAATAAGGCCCCCCACAAGATTTAAGCATTGTTTCCACACACCCTAGTTATTGGACTGCTCTCTTCTGTTTTAGCGCACAAATTGTCTGAATCATGTTAAATTTGAATTTCACTGGGTTTAAACAGTGTGCTGCTGTTTCTAATGACCGGGCTCATAGAATGTTCATTTGCAGTATATTTGGCTTCCAATTTCTGCCTTTCTGAGGTGTGAGAAGTGAATTATAACCATTACATTATTTAAAAGCCCATGTGCATTAGAGGAGCCAAAATGGCTTATTTAGGTGTCAGAAGCACCAAATAAGGTCTCCCCACAAGGTTTAAGCATTGTTTCTACAGACCCTAGTTATTGGACTGCTCTCTTCTGTTTTAGCGCACAAATTGTCTGAATCATGTTAAATTTGAGTTTCACTGGGTTTAAACAGTCTTCTGCTGTTTCTAATGACCGGGCTCATAGAATGTTCCTTTGCAGCATATTTGGCTTCCAATTTCTGCCTTTCTGAGGTGTGAGAAGTGAATTATAACCATTACATTATTTAAAAGCCCATGTGCATTAGAGGAGCCAAAATGGCTTATTTAGGTGTCAGAAGCACCAAATAAGGTCTCTCCACAAGGTTTAAGCATTGTTTCTACAGACCCTAGTTATTGGACTGCTCTCTTCTGTTTTAGCCCACAAATTGTCTGAATCATGTTAAATTTGAATTTCACTGGGTTTAAACAGTCTTCTGCTGTTTCTAATGACCGGGCTCATGAAATGTTCCTTTGCAGCATATTTGGCTTCCAATTTCTGTCTTTCTGAGGTGTGAGGAGTGAATTATAACACTTGCATTAGAACAGCCAAAATGACTTATTTAGGTGTCAGAAGGACCAAATTAGGTCTGCCCACAAGGTTTTAGCAGTGTTTCCATACACCCTAGTTTTTGGACAGCTCCCTTCTGTTTTAGTGCACAATTTGTCTGAATCGTGTTAAATTTGAATTTCACTGGGTTTAAACAGTGTTCTGCTGTTTCAAATGACTGGGCTCATGGAATGTTCATTTGCAGCATATTTGGCTTCCAATTTCTGCCTTTCTGAGGTGTGAGAAGTGAATTATAACCATTACATTATTTAACAGCCCATTTGCATTAGAGCAGCCAAAATGACTTATTTAGGTGTAAGAATGACTAAATAAGGTCTCCCCACAAGGTTTAAGCATTGTTTCTACGGACCCTAGTTATTGGACTGCTCTCTTCTGTTTTAGCGCACAAATTGTCTGAATCATGTTAAATTTGAGTTTCACTGGGTTTAAACAGTCTTCTGCTGTTTCTAATGACCGGGCTCATAGAATGCTCCTTTGCAGCATATTTGGCTTCCAATTTCTGCCTTTCTGATATGTGAGAAGTGAATTATAACCATTACATTTATTGACAACCCACTTGCATTCGAGCAGCCAAAATCACTTATTTAGGCGTCAGAAGGACTAAATAAGGTCTCCCCACAAGGTTTATGCATTGTTTCTACTGACCCTAGTTATTGCACTGCTCTCTTCTGTTTTAGCACACAAATTGAATCATGTTAAATCTGAATTTCACTGGGTTTAAACAGTGTGCTGCTGTTTCTAATGACCGGGCTTATAGAATGTTCTTTTACAGCATATTTGGCTTCCAATTTCTGCCTTTCTGAGGTGTGAGAAGTGAATTATAACCATTACATTATTTAACAGCCCATGTGCATTAGAGGAGCCAAAATGGCTTATTTAGGTGTCAGAAGGACCAAATAAGGTCTCCCCACAAGGTTTTAGCAGTGTTTCCACACACCCTAGTTTTTCGACAGCTCCCTTCTGTTTTAGCGCACAAATTGTCTGAATCATGTTAAACTTGGATTTCAGTGGGTTTAAAAAGTGTGCTGCTGTTTCTAATGACCGGGCTCATAGAATGTTCATTTGCAGCATATTTGGCTTCCAATTTCTGCTGTTCTGATGTGTGAGAAGTGAATTATAACCATTACATTATTTAACAGCCCATTTGCATTAGAGCAGCCAAAATGACTTATTTAGCTGTCAGAAGGACCAAATAAGGTCTCCCCACAAGCTTTTCGCAGTGTTTCCAAACACCCTAGTTATTGGACTGCTCTCTTCTTTTTTTAGCGCACAAATTGTCTGAATCATGTTAAATTTTAATTGCACTGGGTTTAAAGAGTGTGCTGCTGTTTCTAATGACCTGGCTCATAGAATGTTCATTTGCAGCATATTTGGCTTCCAATTTCTGCCTTTCTGAGGTGTGAGGAGTGAATTATAACCATTACATTATTTAACATCCCATTTGCATTAGAGCAGCCAAAATGACTGGTATCAGAAGGACTAAATACGGTCTCCCCACAACGTTTAAGCATTGTTTCCACACACCCTAATTATTGGACTGCTCTCTTCTGTTTTAGCCCACAACTTGTCTGAATCATGTTAAATTTGAATATCACTGGGTTAAACAGTGTTCTGCTGTTTCTAATGACCTGGCTCATAGAATGTTCATTTGCAGCATATTTGGCTTCCAATTTCTGCCTTTCTGAGGTGTGAGGAGTGAATTATAACCATTACATTATTTAACATCCCATTTGCATTAGAGCAGCCAAAATGACTGGTATCAGAAGGACTAAATAATGTCTCCCCACAACGTTTAAGCATTGTTTCCACACACCCTAATTATTGGACTGCTCTCTTCTGTTTTAGCCCACAAATTGTCTGAATCATGTTAAATTTGAATATCACTGGGTTTATACAGTGTTCTGCTGTTTCTAATGACCGGGCTCAGAGAATTTTCATTTGCAGCATATTTGGCTTCCAATTTCTGCCTTTCTGAGGTGTGAGAAGTGAATTATAACCATTACATTTTTTGACAACCCACTTGCATTCGAGCAGCCAAAATCACTTATTTAGGCGTCAGAAGGACTAAATAAGGTCTCCCCACAAGGTTTATGCATTGTTTCTACTGACCCTAGTTATTGTACTGCTCTCTTCTTTTTTAGCGCACAAATTGTCTGAATCATGTTATATTTGAATTTCACTGGGTTTAAACAGTGTGCTGCTGTTTCTAATGACCGGGCTTATAGAATGTTCATTTGCAGCATATTTGGCTTCCAATTTCTGCCTTTCTGAGGTGTGAGAAGTGAATTATAACCATTACATTATTTAAAAGCCCATGTGCTTTAGAGGAGCCAAAATGGCTTATTTAGGTGTCAGAAGCACCAAATAAGGTCTCCCCACAAGGTTTAAGCATTGTTTCTACAGACCCTAGTTATTGGACTGCTCCCTTCTGTTTTAGCGCACAAATTGTCTGAATCATGTTAAATTTGAGTTTCACTGGGTTTAAACAGTCTTCTGCTGTTTCTAATGACCGGGCTCATAGAATGTTCCTTTGCAGCATATTTGGCTTCCAATTTCTCTCTTTCTGAGGTGTGAGGAGTGAATTATAACACTTGCATTAGAACAGCCAAAATGACTTATTTAGGTGTCAGAAGGACCAAATTAGGTCTGCCCACAAGGTTTTAGCAGTGTTTCCACACACCCTAGTTTTTGGACAGCTCCCTTCTGTTTTAGTGCACAATTTGTCTGAATCGTGTTAAATTTGAATTTCACTGGGTTTAAACAGTGTTCTGCTGTTTCAAATGACTGGGCTCATGGAATGTTCATTTGCAGCATATTTGGCTTCCAATTTCTGCCTTTCTGAGGTGTGAGAAGTGAATTATAACCATTACATTATTTAACATCCCATTTGCATTAGAGCAGCCAAAATGACTTATTTAGGTGTAAGAATGACTAAATAAGGTCTCCCCACAAGGTTTAAGCATTGTTTCTACAGACCCTAGTTATTGGACTGCTCTCTTCTGTTTTAGCGCACAAATTGTCTGAATCATGTTAAATTTGAGTTTCACTGGGTTTAAACAGTCTTCTGCTGTTTCTAATGACCGGGCTCATAGAATGCTCCTTTGCAGCATATTTGGCTTCCAATTTCTGTCTTTCTGAGGTGTGAGGAGTGAAATATAACACTTGCATTAGAACAGCCAAAATGACTTATTTAGGTGTCAGAAGGACCAAATTAGGTCTGCCCACAAGGTTTAAGCATTGTTTCTACAGACCCTAGTTATTGGACTGCTCTCTTCTGTTTTAGCGCACAAATTGTCTGAATCATGTTAAATTTGAATTTCACTGGGTTTAAACAGTGTGCTGCTGTTTCTAATGACCGGGCTCATAGAATGTTCATTTGCAGCATATTTGGCTTCCAATTTCTGCCTTTCTGAGGTGTGAGAAGTGAATTATAACCATTACATTATTTAAAAGCCCATGTGCATTAGAGGAGCCAAAATGGCTTATTTAGGTGTCAGAAGCACCAAATAAGGTCTCCCCACAAGGTTTAAGCATTGTTTCTACAGACCCTAGTTATTGGACTGCTCTCTTCTGTTTTAGCGCACAAATTGTCTGAATCATGTTAAATTTGAGTTTCACTGGGTTTAAACAGTCTTCTGCTGTTTCTAATGACCGGGCTCATAGAATGTTCCTTTGCAGCATATTTGGCTTCCAATTTCTGCCTTTCTGAGGTGTGAGAAGTGAATTATAACCATTACATTATTTAAAAGCCCATGTGCATTAGAGGAGCCAAAATGGCTTATTTAGGTGTCAGAAGCACCAAATAAGGTCTCCCCACAAGGTTTAAGCATTGTTTCCACACACCCTAGTTATTGGACTGCTCTCTTCTGTTTTAGCCCACAAATTGTCTGAATCATGTTAAATTTGAATATCACTGGGTTTAAACAGTGTTCTGCTGTTTCTAATGACCGGGCTCATAGAATGTTCATTTGCAAGCATATTTGGCTTCCAATTTCTGCCTTTCTGAGGTGTGAGAAGTGAATTATAACCGTTACATTATTTAACATCCCATTTGCATTAGAGCAGCCAAAATGACTGGTGTCAGAAGGACTAAATAAGGTCTCCCCACAACGTTTAAGCATTGTTTCCACACACCCTAGTTATTGGACTGCTCTCTTCTGTTTTAGCCCACAACTTGTCTGAATCATCTTAAATTTGAATTTCACTGGGTTTAAACAGTGTTCGGCTGTTTCTAATGACCGGGCTCATAGAATGTTCATTTGCAGCATATTTGGCTTGCACTTTCTGCCTTTCTGAGGTGTGAGAAGTGAATCATAACCATTACATTTTTTGACTACCCATTCGCATTAGAGCAGCCAAAATGACTTATTTAGCTGTCAGAAGGACCAAATAAGGTCTCCCCACAAGGTTTTAGCAGTGTTTCCACAAACCGTAGTTTTTCGACAGCTCCCTTCTGTTTTAGCGCACAAATTGTCTGAATCATGTTAAACTTGGATTTCAGTGGGTTTAAAAAGTGTGCTGCTGTTTCTAATGACCGGGCTCATAGAATGTTCATTTGCAGCATATTTGGCTTCCAATTTCTGCTGTTCTGATGTGTGAGAAGTGAATTATAACCATTACATTATTTAACAGCCCATTTGCATTAGAGCAGCCAAAATGACTTATTTAGCTGTCAGAAGGACCAAATAAGGTCTCCCCACAAGCTTTTCGCAGTGTTTCCAAACACCCTAGTTATTGGACTGCTCTCTTCTTTTTTTAGCGCATAAACTGTCTGAATCATGTTAAATTTTAATTGCACTGGGTTTAAACAGTGTGCTGCTGTTTCTAATGACCTGGCTCATAGAATGTTCATTTGCAGCATATTTTGCTTCCAATTTCTGCCTTTCTGAGGTGTGAGGAGTGAATTATAACCATTACATTATTTAACATCCCATTTGCATTAGAGCAGCCAAAATGACTGGTATCAGAAGGACTAAATAAGGTCTCCCCACAACGTTTAAGCATTGTTTCCTCACACCCTAATTATTGGACTGCTCTCTTCTGTTTTAGCCCACAAATTGTCTGAATCATGTTAAATTTGAATATCACTGGGTTTAAACAGTGTTCTGCTGTTTCTAATGACCGGGCTCAGAGAATTTTCATTTGAAGCATATTTGGCTTCCAATTTCTGCCTTTCTGAGGTGTGAGAAGTGAATTATAACCATTACATTATTTAACAGCCCATGTGCATTAGAGGAGCCAAAATTGCTTATTTAGGTGTCAGAAGCACCAAATAAGGTCTGCCCACAAGGTTTTAGCAGTGTTTCCACACACCCTAGTTTTTGGACAGCTCCCTTCTGTTTTAGTGCACAATTTGTCTGAATCGTGTTAAATTTGAATTTCACTGGGTTTAAACAGTGTTCTGCTGTTTCAAATGACTGGGCTCATGGAATGTTCATTTGCAGCATATTTGGCTTCCAATTTCTGCCTTTCTGAGGTGTGAGAAGTGAATTATAACCATTACATTATTTAACAGCCCATTTGCATTAGAGCAGCCAAAATGACTTATTTAGGTGTAAGAATGACTAAATAAGGTCTCCCCACAAGGTTTAAGCATTGTTTCTACAGACCCTAGTTATTGGACTGCTCTCTTCTGTTTTAGCGCACAAATTGTCTGAATCATGTTAAATTTGAGTTTCACTGGGTTTAAACAGTCTTCTGCTGTTTCTAATGACCGGGCTCATAGAATGCTCCTTTGCAGCATATTTGGCTTCCAATTTCTGTCTTTCTGAGGTGTGAGGAGTGAATTATAACACTTGCATTAGAACAGCCAAAATGACTTATTTAGGTGTCAGAAGGACCAAATTAGGTCTGCCCACAAGGTTTAAGCATTGTTTCTACAGACCCTAGTTATTGGACTGCTCTCTTCTGTTTTAGCGCACAAATTGTCTGAATCATGTTAAATTTGAATTTCACTGGGTTTAAACAGTGTGCTGCTGTTTCTAATGACCGGGCTCATAGAATGTTCATTTGCAGCATATTTGGCTTCCAATTTCTGCCTTTCTGAGGTGTGAGAAGTGAATTATAACCATTACATTATTTAAAAGCCCATGTGCATTAGAGGAGCCAAAGTGGCTTATTTAGGTGTCAGAAGCACCAAATAAGGTCTCCCCACAAGGTTTAAGCATTGTTTCTACAGACCCTAGTTATTGGACTGCTCTCTTCTGTTTTAGCGCACAAATTGTCTGAATCATGTTAAATTTGAGTTTCACTGGGTTTAAACAGTCTTCTGCTGTTTCTAATGACCGGGCTCATAGAATGTTCCTTTGCAGCATATTTGGCTTCCAATTTCTGCCTTTCTGAGGTGTGAGAAGTGAATTATAACCATTACATTATTTAAAAGCCCATGTGCATTAGAGGAGCCAAAATGGCTTATTTAGGTGTCAGAAGCACCAAATAAGGTCTCCCCACAAGGTTTAAGCATTGTTTCCACACACCCTAGTTATTGGACTGCTCTCTTCTGTTTTAGCCCACAAATTGTCTGAATCATGTTAAATTTGAATATCACTGGGTTTAAACAGTGTTCTGCTGTTTCTAATGACCGGGCTCATAGAATGTTCATTTGCAGCATATTTGGCTTCCAATTTCTGCCTTTCTGAGGTGTGAGAAGTGAATTATAACCATTACATTATTTAAAAGCCCATGTGCATTAGAGGAGCCAAAATGGCTTATTTAGGTGTCAGAAGCACCAAATAAGGTCTCCCCACAAGGTTTAAGCATTGTTTCCACACACCCTAGTTATTGGACTGCTCTCTTCTGTTTTAGCCCACAACTTGTCTGAATCATCTTAAATTTGAATTTCACTGGGTTTAAACAGTGTTCGGCTGTTTCTAATGACCGGGCTCATAGAATGTTCATTTGCAGCATATTTGGCTTGCACTTTCTGCCTTTCTGAGGTGTGAGAAGTGAATCATAACCATTACATTTTTTGACTACCCATTCGCATTAGAGCAGCCAAAATGACTTATTTAGCTGTCAGAAGGACCAAATAAGGTCTCCCCACAAGGTTTTAGCAGTGTTTCCACAAACCCTAGTTTTTCGACAGCTCCCTTCTGTTTTAGCGCACAAATTGTCTGAATCATGTTAAACTTGGATTTCAGTGGGTTTAAAAAGTGTGCTGCTGTTTCTAATGACCGGGCTCATAGAATGTTCATTTGCAGCATATTTGGCTTCCAATTTCTGCTGTTCTGATGTGTGAGAAGTGAATTATAACCATTACATTATTTAACAGCCCATTTGCATTAGAGCAGCCAAAATGACTTATTTAGCTGTCAGAAGGACCAAATAAGGTCTCCCCACAAGCTTTTCGCAGTGTTTCCAAACACCCTAGTTATTGGACTGCTCTCTTCTTTTTTTAGCGCATAAACTGTCTGAATCATGTTAAATTTTAATTGCACTGGGTTTAAACAGTGTGCTGCTGTTTCTAATGACCTGGCTCATAGAATGTTCATTTGCAGCATATTTTGCTTCCAATTTCTGCCTTTCTGAGGTGTGAGGAGTGAATTATAACCATTACATTATTTAACATCCCATTTGCATTAGAGCAGCCAAAATGACTGGTATCAGAAGGACTAAATAAGGTCTCCCCACAACGTTTAAGCATTGTTTCCACACACCCTAATTATTGGACTGCTCTCTTCTGTTTTAGCCCACAAATTGTCTGAATCATGTTAAATTTGAATATCACTGGGTTTAAACAGTGTTCTGCTGTTTCTAATGACCGGGCTCAGAGAATTTTCATTTGCAGCATATTTGGCTTCCAATTTCTGCCTTTCTGAGGTGTGAGAAGTGAATTATAACCATTACATTATTTAAAAGCCCATGTGCATTAGAGGAGCCAAAATGGCTTATTTAGGTGTCAGAAGCACCAAATAAGGTCTCCCCACAAGGTTTAAGCATTGTTTCTACAGACCCTAGTTATTGGACTGCTCTCTTCTGTTTTAGCGCACAAATTGTCTGAATCATGTTAAATTTGAGTTTCACTGGGTTTAAACAGTCTTCTGCTGTTTCTAATGACCGGGCTCATAGAATGTTCCTTTGCAGCATATTTGGCTTCCAATTTCTGCCTTTCTGAGGTGTGAGAAGTGAATTATAACCATTACATTATTTAAAAGCCCATGTGCATTAGAGGAGCCAAAATGGCTTATTTAGGTGTCAGAAGCACCAAATAAGGTCTCCCCACAAGGTTTAAGCATTGTTTCCACACACCCTAGTTATTGGACAGCTCCCTTCTGTTTTAGCCCACAAATTGTCTGAATCATGTTAAATTTGAATATCACTGGGTTTAAACAGTGTTCTGCTGTTTCTAATGACCGGGCTCATAGAATGTTCATTTGCAGCATATTTGGCTTCCAATTTCTGCCTTTCTGAGGTGTGAGAAGTGAATTATAACCATTACATTATTTAAAAGCCCATGTGCATTAGAGGAGCCAAAATGGCTTATTTAGGTGTCAGAAGCACCAAATAAGGTCTCCCCACAAGGTTTAAGCATTGTTTCCACACACCCTAGTTATTGGACTGCTCTCTTCTGTTTTAGCCCACAACTTGTCTGAATCATCTTAAATTTGAATTTCACTGGGTTTAAACAGTGTTCGGCTGTTTCTAATGACCGGGCTCATAGAATGTTCATTTGCAGCATATTTGGCTTGCACTTTCTGCCTTTCTGAGGTGTGAGAAGTGAATCATAACCATTACATTTTTTGACTACCCATTCGCATTAGAGCAGCCAAAATGACTTATTTAGCTGTCAGAAGGACCAAATAAGGTCTCCCCACAAGGTTTTAGCAGTGTTTCCACAAACCCTAGTTTTTCGACAGCTCCCTTCTGTTTTAGCGCACAAATTGTCTGAATCATGTTAAACTTGGATTTCAGTGGGTTTAAAAAGTGTGCTGCTGTTTCTAATGACCGGGCTCATAGAATGTTCATTTGCAGCATATTTGGCTTCCAATTTCTGCTGTTCTGATGTGTGAGAAGTGAATTATAACCATTACATTATTTAACAGCCCATTTGCATTAGAGCAGCCAAAATGACTTATTTAGCTGTCAGAAGGACCAAATAAGGTCTCCCCACAAGCTTTTCGAAGTGTTTCCAAACACCCTAGTTATTGGACTGCTCTCTTCTTTTTTTAGCGCATAAACTGTCTGAATCATGTTAAATTTTAATTGCACTGGGTTTAAACAGTGTGCTGCTGTTTCTAATGACCTGGCTCATAGAATGTTCATTTGCAGCATATTTTGCTTCCAATTTCTGCCTTTCTGAGGTGTGAGGAGTGAATTATAACCATTACATTATTTAACATCCCATTTGCATTAGAGCAGCCAAAATGACTGGTATCAGAAGGACTAAATAAGGTCTCCCCACAACGTTTAAGCATTGTTTCCACACACCCTAATTATTGGACTGCTCTCTTCTGTTTTAGCCCACAAATTGTCTGAATCATGTTAAATTTGAATATCACTGGGTTTAAACAGTGTTCTGCTGTTTCTAATGACCGGGCTCAGAGAATTTTCATTTGCAGCATATTTGGCTTCCAATTTCTGCCTTTCTGAGGTGTGAGAAGTGAATTATAACCATTACATTATTTAAAAGCCCATGTGCATTAGAGGAGCCAAAATGGCTTATTTAGGTGTCAGAAGCACCAAATAAGGTCTCCCCACAAGGTTTAAGCATTGTTTCTACAGACCCTAGTTATTGGACTGCTCTCTTCTGTTTTAGCGCACAAATTGTCTGAATCATGTTAAATTTGAGTTTCACTGGGTTTAAACAGTCTTCTGCTGTTTCTAATGACCGGGCTCATAGAATGTTCCTTTGCAGCATATTTGGCTTCCAATTTCTGCCTTTCTGAGGTGTGAGAAGTGAATTATAACCATTACATTATTTAAAAGCCCATGTGCATTAGAGGAGCCAAAATGGCTTATTTAGGTGTCAGAAGCACCAAATAAGGTCTCCCCACAAGGTTTAAGCATTGTTTCCACACACCCTAGTTATTGGACAGCTCCCTTCTGTTTTAGCCCACAAATTGTCTGAATCATGTTAAATTTGAATATCACTGGGTTTAAACAGTGTTCTGCTGTTTCTAATGACCGGGCTCATAGAATGTTCATTTGCAGCATATTTGGCTTCCAATTTCTGCCTTTCTGAGGTGTGAGAAGTGAATTATAACCATTACATTATTTAAAAGCCCATGTGCATTAGAGGAGCCAAAATGGCTTATTTAGGTGTCAGAAGCACCAAATAAGGTCTCCCCACAAGGTTTAAGCATTGTTTCCACACACCCTAGTTATTGGACTGCTCTCTTCTGTTTTAGCCCACAACTTGTCTGAATCATCTTAAATTTGAATTTCACTGGGTTTAAACAGTGTTCGGCTGTTTCTAATGACCGGGCTCATAGAATGTTCATTTGCAGCATATTTGGCTTGCACTTTCTGCCTTTCTGAGGTGTGAGAAGTGAATCATAACCATTACATTTTTTGACTACCCATTCGCATTAGAGCAGCCAAAATGACTTATTTAGCTGTCAGAAGGACCAAATAAGGTCTCCCCACAAGGTTTTAGCAGTGTTTCCACAAACCCTAGTTTTTCGACAGCTCCCTTCTGTTTTAGCGCACAAATTGTCTGAATCATGTTAAACTTGGATTTCAGTGGGTTTAAAAAGTGTGCTGCTGTTTCTAATGACCGGGCTCATAGAATGTTCATTTGCAGCATATTTGGCTTCCAATTTCTGCTGTTCTGATGTGTGAGAAGTGAATTATAACCATTACATTATTTAACAGCCCATTTGCATTAGAGCAGCCAAAATGACTTATTTAGCTGTCAGAAGGACCAAATAAGGTCTCCCCACAAGCTTTTCGCAGTGTTTCCAAACACCCTAGTTATTGGACTGCTCTCTTCTTTTTTTAGCGCATAAACTGTCTGAATCATGTTAAATTTTAATTGCACTGGGTTTAAACAGTGTGCTGCTGTTTCTAATGACCTGGCTCATAGAATGTTCATTTGCAGCATATTTTGCTTCCAATTTCTGCCTTTCTGAGGTGTGAGGAGTGAATTATAACCATTACCTTATTTAACATCCCATTTGCATTAGAGCAGCCAAAATGACTTATTTAGGTGTAAGAATGACTAAATAAGGTCTCCCCACAAGGTTTAAGCATTGTTTCTACAGACCCTAGTTATTGGACTGCTCTCTTCTGTTTTAGCGCACAAATTGTCTGAATCATGTTAAATTTTAGTTTCACTGGGTTTAAACAGTCTTCTGCTGTTTCTAATGACCGGGCTCATAGAATGCTCCTTTGCAGCATATTTGGCTTCCAATTTCTGTCTTTCTGAGGTGTGAGGAGTGAATTATAACACTTGCATTAGAACAGCCAAAATGACTTATTTAGGTGTCAGAAGGACCAAATTAGGTCTGCCCACAAGGTTTAAGCATTGTTTCTACAGACCCTAGTTATTGGACTGCTCTCTTCTGTTTTAGCGCACAAATTGTCTGAATCATGTTAAATTTGAATTTCACTGGGTTTAAACAGTGTGCTGCTGTTTCTAATGACCGGGCTCATAGAATGTTCATTTGCAGCATATTTGGCTTCCAATTTCTGCCTTTCTGAGGTGTGAGAAGTGAATTATAACCATTACATTATTTAAAAGCCCATGTGCATTAGAGGAGCCAAAATGGCTTATTTAGGTGTCAGAAGCACCAAATAAGGTCTCCCCACAAGGTTTAAGCATTGTTTCTACAGACCCTAGTTATTGGACTGCTCTCTTCTGTTTTAGCGCACAAATTGTCTGAATCATGTTAAATTTGAGTTTCACTGGGTTTAAACAGTCTTCTGCTGTTTCTAATGACCGGGCTCATAGAATGTTCCTTTGCAGCATATTTGGCTTCCAATTTCTGCCTTTCTGAGGTGTGAGAAGTGAATTATAACCATTACATTATTTAAAAGCCCATGTGCATTAGAGGAGCCAAAATGGCTTATTTAGGTGTCAGAAGCACCAAATAAGGTCTCCCCACAAGGTTTAAGCATTGTTTCCACACACCCTAGTTATTGGACTGCTCTCTTCTGTTTTAGCCCACAAATTGTCTGAATCATGTTAAATTTGAATATCACTGGGTTTAAACAGTGTTCTGCTGTTTCTAATGACCGGGCTCAGAGAATTTTCATTTGCAGCATATTTGGCTTCCAATTTCTGCCTTTCTGAGGTGTGAGAAGTGAATTATAACCATTACATTATTTAAAAGCCCATGTGCATTAGAGGAGCCAAAATGGCTTATTTAGGTGTCAGAAGCACCAAATAAGGTCTCCCCACAAGGTTTAAGCATTGTTTCTACAGACCCTAGTTATTGGACTGCTCTCTTCTGTTTTAGCGCACAAATTGTCTGAATCATGTTAAATTTGAGTTTCACTGGGTTTAAACAGTCTTCTGCTGTTTCTAATGACCGGGCTCATAGAATGTTCCTTTGCAGCATATTTGGCTTCCAATTTCTGCCTTTCTGAGGTGTGAGAAGTGAATTATAACCATTACATTATTTAAAAGCCCATGTGCATTAGAGGAGCCAAAATGGCTTATTTAGGTGTCAGAAGCACCAAATAAGGTCTCCCCACAAGGTTTAAGCATTGTTTCCACACACCCTAGTTATTGGACAGCTCCCTTCTGTTTTAGCCCACAAATTGTCTGAATCATGTTAAATTTGAATATCACTGGGTTTAAACAGTGTTCTGCTGTTTCTAATGACCGGGCTCATAGAATGTTCATTTGCAGCATATTTGGCTTCCAAATTTCTGCCTTTCTGAGGTGTGAGAAGTGAATTATAACCATTACATTATTTAAAAGCCCATGTGCATTAGAGGAGCCAAAATGGCTTATTTAGGTGTCAGAAGCACCAAATAAGGTCTCCCCACAAGGTTTAAGCATTGTTTCCACACACCCTAGTTATTGGACTGCTCTCTTCTGTTTTAGCCCACAACTTGTCTGAATCATCTTAAATTTGAATTTCACTGGGTTTAAACAGTGTTCGGCTGTTTCTAATGACCGGACTCATAGAATGTTCATTTGCAGCATATTTGGCTTGCACTTTCTGCCTTTCTGAGGTGTGAGAAGTGAATCATAACCATTACATTTTTTGACTACCCATTCGCATTAGAGCAGCCAAAATGACTTATTTAGCTGTCAGAAGGACCAAATAAGGTCTCCCCACAAGCTTTTCGCAGTGTTTCCAAACACCCTAGTTATTGGACTGCTCTCTTCTTTTTTTAGCGCATAAACTGTCTGAATCATGTTAAATTTTAATTGCACTGGGTTTAAACAGTGTGCTGCTGTTTCTAATGACCTGGCTCATAGAATGTTCATTTGCAGCATATTTTGCTTCCAATTTCTGCCTTTCTGAGGTGTGAGGAGTGAATTATAACCATTACATTATTTAACATCCCATTTGCATTAGAGCAGCCAAAATGACTGGTATCAGAAGGACTAAATAAGGTCTCCCCACAACGTTTAAGCATTGTTTCCACACACCCTAATTATTGGACTGCTCTCTTCTGTTTTAGCCCACAAATTGTCTG
The DNA here is from genome assembly GCA_037039145.1 of Fundulus diaphanus. NCBI lineage: Eukaryota > Metazoa > Chordata > Actinopteri > Cyprinodontiformes > Fundulidae > Fundulus > Fundulus diaphanus. Next base: position 53,992,220 of record CM073127.1, read on the forward strand.
AATCATGTTAAATTTGAATATCACTGGGTTTAAACAGTGTTCTGCTGTTTCTAATGACCGGGCTCAGAGAATTTTCATTTGCAGCATATTTGGCTTCCAATTTCTGCCTTTCTGAGGTGTGAGAAGTGAATTATAACCATTACATTTTTTGACAACCCACTTGCATTCGAGCAGCCAAAATCACTTATTTAGGCGTCAGAAGGACTAAATAAGGTCTCCCCACAAGGTTTATGCATTGTTTCTACTGACCCTAGTTATTGCACTGCTCTCTTCTGTTTTAGCACACAAATTGAATCATGTAAAATCTGAATTTCACTGGGATTAAACAGTGTGCTGCTGTTTCTAATGACGGGGCTCATAGAATGTTCTTTTACAGCATATTTGGCTTCCAATTTCTGCCTTTCTGAGGTGTGAGAAGTGAATTATAACCATTACATTATTTAACAGCCCATTTGCATTAGAGAAGCCAAAATGACTTATTTAGGTGTAAGAAGGACTAAATAAGGTCTCCCCACAAGGTTTAAGCATTGTTTCTATAGACCCTAGTTATTGTACTGCTCTCTTCTTTTTTAGCGCACAAATTGTCTGAATCATGTTACATTTGAATTTCACTGGGTTTAAACAGTGTGCTGCTGTTTCTAATGACCGGGCTTATAGAATGTTCATTTGCAGCATATTTGGCTTCCAATTTCTGCCTTTCTGAGGTGTGAGAAGTGAATTATAACCATTACATTATTTAACAGCCCATTTGCATTAGAGCAGCCAAAGTGACTTATTTAGGTGTCAGAAGGACTAAATAAGGCCCCCCACAAGATTTAAGCATTGTTTCCACACACCCTAGTTATTGGACTGCTCTCTTCTGTTTTAGCGCACAAATTGTCTGAATCATGTTAAATTTGAATTTCACTGGGTTTAAACAGTGTGCTGCTGTTTCTAATGACCGGGCTCATAGAATGTTCATTTGCAGTATATTTGGCTTCCAATTTCTGCCTTTCTGAGGTGTGAGAAGTGAATTATAACCATTACATTATTTAAAAGCCCATGTGCATTAGAGGAGCCAAAATGGCTTATTTAGGTGTCAGAAGCACCAAATAAGGTCTCCCCACAAGGTTTAAGCATTGTTTCTACAGACCCTAGTTATTGGACTGCTCTCTTCTGTTTTAGCGCACAAATTGTCTGAATCATGTTAAATTTGAGTTTCACTGGGTTTAAACAGTCTTCTGCTGTTTCTAATGACCGGGCTCATAGAATGTTCCTTTGCAGCATATTTGGCTTCCAATTTCTGCCTTTCTGAGGTGTGAGAAGTGAATTATAACCATTACATTATTTAAAAGCCCATGTGCATTAGAGGAGCCAAAATGGCTTTTTTAGGTGTCAGAAGCACCAAAAAAGGTCTCCCCACAAGGTTTAAGCATTGTTTCTACAGACCCTAGTTATTGGACTGCTCTCTTCTGTTTTAGCGCACAAATTGTCTGAATCATGTTAAATCTGAATTTCACTGGGTTTAAACAGTGTTCTGCTGTTTCTAATGACCGGGCTCATAGAATGTTCTTTTACAGCATATTTGGCTTCCAAATTCTGCCTTTCTGAGGTGTGAGAAGTGAATTATAACCGTTACATTTTTTGACAACCCACTTGCATTAGAGCAGTCAAAATGGCTTATTTAGGTGTCAGCAGGACCAGATAAGGTCTCCCCACAAGGTTTATGCATTGTTTCTACTGACCCTAGTTATTGGACAGCTCCCTTCTGTTTTAGCGCACAAATTGTCTGAATCATGTTAAATTTGAATTTCACTGGGTTTAAACAGCGTGCTGCTGTTTCTAATGACCGGGCTCATAGAATGTTCATTTACAGCATATTTGGCTTCCAATTTCTGCCTTTCTGAGGTGTGAGAAGTGAATTATAACCATTACATTTTTTGACAACCCACTTGCATTAGTGCAGCCAAAATGACTTATTTAGGTGTCAGAAGCACCAAATAAGGTCTCCCCACAAGGTTAAAGCATTGTTTCTACAGACCCTAGTTATTGGACTGCTCTCTTCTGTTTTAGCCCACAAATTGTCTGAATCGTGTTAAATTTGAATTTCACTGGGTTTAAACAGTTTTCTGCTGTTTCAAATGACTGGGCTCATGGAATGTTCATTTGCAGCATATTTGGCTTCCAATTTCTGCCTTTCTGAGGTGTGAGAAGTGAATTATAACCATTACATTTTTTAACAGCCCATTTGCATTAGAGAAGCCAAAATGACTTATTTAGGTGTAAGAAGGACTAAATAAGGTCTCCCCACAAGGTTTAAGCATTGTTTCTACAGACCCTAGTTATTGTACTGCTCTCTTCTTTTTTAGCGCACAAATTGTCTGAATCATGTTACATTTGAATTTCACTGGGTTTAAACAGTGTGCTGCTGTTTCTAATGACCGGGCTTATAGAATGTTCATTTGCAGCATATTTGGCTTCCAATTTCTGCCTTTCTGAGGTGTGAGAAGTGAATTATAACCATTACATTATTTAAAAGCCCATGTGCATTAGAGGAGCCAAAATGGCTTATTTAGGTGTCAGAAGGACTAAATAAGGTCTCCCCACAAGGTTTAAGCATTGTTTCCACACACCCTAGTTATTGGACTACTCTCTTCTGTTTTAGCGCACAAATTGTCTGAATCATGTTAAATTTGAATTTCACTGGGTTTAAACAGTCTTCTGCTGTTTCTAATGACCGGGCTCATGAAATGTTCCTTTGCAGCATATTTGGCTTCCAATTTCTGTCTTTCTGAGGTGTGAGGAGTGAATTATAACACTTGCATTAGAACAGCCAAAATGACTTATTAGGTGTCAGAAGGACCAAATTAGGTCTGCCCACAAGGTTTTAGCAGTGTTTCCACACACCCTAGTTTTTGGACAGCTCCCTTCTGTTTTAGTGCACAATTTGTCTGAATCGTGTTAAATTTGAATTTCACTGGGTTTAAACAGTGTTCTGCTGTTTCAAATGACTGGGCTCATGGAATGTTCATTTGCAGCATATTTGGCTTCCAATTTCTGCCTTTCTGAGGTGTGAGAAGTGAATTATAACCATTACATTATTTAACAGCCCATTTGCATTAGAGCAGCCAAAATGACTTATTTAGGTGTAAGAATGACTAAATAAGGTCTCCCCACAAGGTTTAAGCATTGTTTCTACGGACCCTAGTTATTGGACTGCTCTCTTCTGTTTTAGCGCACAAATTGTCTGAATCATGTTAAATTTGAGTTTCACTGGGTTTAAACAGTCTTCTGCTGTTTCTAATGACCGGGCTCATAGAATGCTCCTTTGCAGCATATTTGGCTTCCAATTTCTGCCTTTCTGATATGTGAGAAGTGAATTATAACCATTACATTTATTGACAACCCACTTGCATTCGAGCAGCCAAAATCACTTATTTAGGCGTCAGAAGGACTAAATAAGGTCTCCCCACAAGGTTTATGCATTGTTTCTACTGACCCTAGTTATTGCACTGCTCTCTTCTGTTTTAGCACACAAATTGAATCATGTTAAATCTGAATTTCACTGGGTTTAAACAGTGTGCTGCTGTTTCTAATGACCGGGCTTATAGAATGTTCTTTTACAGCATATTTGGCTTCCAATTTCTGCCTTTCTGAGGTGTGAGAAGTGAATTATAACCATTACATTATTTAACAGCCCATGTGCATTAGAGGAGCCAAAATGGCTTATTTAGGTGTCAGAAGGACCAAATAAGGTCTCCCCACAAGGTTTTAGCAGTGTTTCCACACACCCTAGTTTTTCGACAGCTCCCTTCTGTTTTAGCGCACAAATTGTCTGAATCATGTTAAACTTGGATTTCAGTGGGTTTAAAAAGTGTGCTGCTGTTTCTAATGACCGGGCTCATAGAATGTTCATTTGCAGCATATTTGGCTTCCAATTTCTGCTGTTCTGATGTGTGAGAAGTGAATTATAACCATTACATTATTTAACAGCCCATTTGCATTAGAGCAACCAAAATGACTTATTTAGCTGTCAGAAGGACCAAATAAGGTCTCCCCACAAGCTTTTTGCAGTGTTTCCAAACACCCTAGTTATTGGACTGCTCTCTTCTTTTTTTAGCGCACAAATTGTCTGAATCATGTTAAATTTTAATTGCACTGGGTTTAAACAGTGTGCTGCTGTTTCTAATGACCTGGCTCATAGAATGTTCATTTGCAGCATATTTGGCTTCCAATTTCTGCCTTTCTGAGGTGTGAGGAGTGAATTATAACCATTACATTATTTAACATCCCATTTGCATTAGAGCAGCCAAAATGACTGGTATCAGAAGGACTAAATAAGGTCTCCCCACAACGTTTAAGCATTGTTTCCACACACCCTAGTTATTGGACTGCTCTCTTCTGTTTTAGCGCACAAATTGTCTGAATCATGTTAAATTTGAATTTCACTGGGATTAAACAGTGTGCTGCTGTTTCTAATGACCGGGCTCATAGAATGTTCATTTGCAGCATATTTGGCTTCCAATTTCTGCCTTTCTGAGGTGTGAGAAGTGAATTATAACCATTACATTATTTAAAAGCCCATGTGCATTAGAGGAGCCAAAATGGCTTATTTAGGTGTCAGAAGCACCAAATAAGGTCTCCCCACAAGGTTTAAGCATTGTTTCTACAGACCCTAGTTATTGGACTGCTCTCTTCTGTTTTAGCGCACAAATTGTCTGAATCATGTTAAATTTGAGTTTCACTGGGTTTAAACAGTCTTCTGCTGTTTCTAATGACCGGGCTCATAGAATGTTCCTTTGCAGCATATTTGGCTTCAAATTTCTGCCTTTCTGAGGTGTGAGAAGTGAATTATAACCATTACATTATTTAAAAGCCCATGTGCATTAGAGGAGCCAAAATGGCTTTTTTAGGTGTCAGAAGCACCAAAAAAGGTCTCCCCACAAGGTTTAAGCATTGTTTCTACAGACCCTAGTTATTGGACTGCTCTCTTCTGTTTTAGCGCACAAATTGTCTGAATCATGTTAAATCTGAATTTCACTGGGTTTAAACAGTGTTCTGCTGTTTCTAATGACCGGGCTCATAGAATGTTCTTTTACAGCATATTTGGCTTCCAATTTCTGTCTTTCTGAGGTGTGAGGAGTGAATTATAACACTTGCATTAGAACAGCCAAAATGACTTATTTAGGTGTCAGAAGGACCAAATTAGGTCTCCCCACAAGGTTTTAGCAGTGTTTCCACACACCCTAGTTTTTGGACAGCTCCCTTCTGTTTTAGTGCACAATTTGTCTGAATCGTGTTAAATTTGAATTTCACTGGGTTTAAACAGTGTTCTGCTGTTTCAAATGACTGGGCTCATGGAATGTTCATTTGCAGCATATTTGGCTTCCAATTTCTGCCTTTCTGAGGTGTGAGAAGTGAATTATAACCATTACATTATTTAACAGCCCATTTGCATTAGAGCAGCCAAAATGACTTATTTAGGTGTAAGAAGGACTAAATAAGGTCTCCCCACAAGGTTTAAGCATTGTTTCTACAGACCCTAGTTATTGTACTGCTCTCTTCTTTTTTAGCGCACAAATTGTCTGAATCATGTTACATTTGAATTTCACTGGGTTTAAACAGTGTGCTGCTGTTTCTAATGACCGGGCTTATAGAATGTTCATTTGCAGCATATTTGGCTTCCAATTTCTGCCTTTCTGAGGTGTGAGAAGTGAATTATAACCATTACATTATTTAACAGCCCATTTGCATTAGAGCAGCCAAAGTGACTTATTTAGGTGTCAGAATGACTAAATAAGGCCCCCCACAAGGTTTAAGCATTGTTTCCACACACCCTAGTTATTGGACTGCTCTCTTCTGTTTTAGCCCACAAATTGTCTGAATCATGTTAAATTTGAATTTCACTGGGTTTAAACAGTGTGCTGCTGTTTCTAATGACCGGGCTCATAGAATGTTCATTTGCAGCATATTTGGCTTCCAATTTCTGCCTTTCTGAGGTGTGAGAAGTGAATTATAACCATTACATTATTTAACAGCCCATGTGCATTAGAGGAGCCAAAATGGCTTATTTAGGTGTCAGAAGCACCAAATAAGGTCTCCCCACAAGGTTTAAGCATTGTTTCTACAGACCCTAGTTATTGGACTGCTCTCTTCTGTTTTAGCACACAAATTGTCTGAATCATGTTAAATTTGAGTTTCACTGGGTTTAAACAGTCTTCTGCTGTTTCTAATGACCGGGCTCATAGAATGTTCCTTTGCAGCATATTTGGCTTCCAATTTCTGCCTTTCTGAGGTGTGAGAAGTGAATTATAACCATTACATTATTTAAAAGCCCATGTGCATTAGAGGAGCCAAAATGGCTTTTTTAGGTGTCAGAAGCACCAAATAAGGTCTCCCCACAAGGTTTAAGCATTGTTTCTACAGACCCTAGTTATTGGACTGCTCTCTTCTGTTTTAGCCCACAAATTGTCTGAATCATGTTAAATTTGACTTTCACTGGGTTTAAACAGTCTTCTGCTGTTTCTAATGACCGGGCTCATGAAATGTTCCTTTGCAGCATATTTGGCTTCCAATTTCTGTCTTTCTGAGGTGTGAGGAGTGAATTATAACACTTGCATTAGAACAGCCAAAATGACTTATTTAGGTGTCAGAAGGACCAAATTAGGTCTGCCCACAAGGTTTTAGCAGTGTTTCCACACACCCTAGTTTTTGGACAGCTCCCTTCTGTTTTAGTGCACAATTTGTCTGAATCGTGTTCAATTTGAATTTCACTGGGTTTAAACACTGTTCTGCTGTTTCAAATGACTGGGCTCATGGAATGTTCATTTGCAGCATATTTGGCTTCAGATTTCTGCCTTTCTGAGGTGTGAGAAGTGAATTATAACCATTACATTATTTAACAGCCCATTTGCATTAGAGCAGCCAAAATGACTTATTTATGTGTAAGAATGACTAAATAAGGTCTCCCCACAAGGTTTAAGCATTGTTTCTACAGACCCTAGTTATTGGACTGCTCTCTTCTGTTTTAGCGCACAAATTGTCTGAATCATGTTAAATTTGACTTTCACTGGGTTTAAACAGTCTTCTGCTGTTTCTAATGACCGGGCTCATAGAATGTTCCTTTGCAGCATATTTGGCTTCCAATTTCTGCCTTTCTGAGGTGTGAGAAGTGAATTATAACCATTACATTATTTAAAAGCCCATGTGCATTAGAGGAGCCAAAATGGCTTATTTAGGTGTCAGAAGCACCAAATAAGGTCTCCCCACAAGGTTTAAGCATTGTTTCTACAGACCCTAGTTATTGGACTGCTCTCTTCTGTTTTAGCCCACAAATTGTCTGAATCATGTTAAATTTGACTTTCACTGGGTTTAAACAGTCTTCTGCTGTTTCTAATGACCGGGCTCATGAAATGTTCCTTTGCAGCATATTTGGCTTCCAATTTCTGTCTTTCTGAGGTGTGAGGAGTGAATTATAACACTTGCATTAGAACAGCCAAAATGACTTATTTAGGTGTCAGAAGGACCAAATTAGGTCTGCCCACAAGGTTTTAGCAGTGTTTCCACACACCCTAGTTTTTGGACAGCTCCCTTCTGTTTTAGTGCACAATTTGTCTGAATCGTGTTCAATTTGAATTTCACTGGGTTTAAACAGTGTTCTGCTGTTTCAAATGACTGGGCTCATGGAATGTTCATTTGCAGCATATTTGGCTTCAGATTTCTGCCTTTCTGAGGTGTGAGAAGTGAATTATAACCATTACATTATTTAACAGCCCATTTGCATTAGAGCAGCCAAAATGACTTATTTATGTGTAAGAATGACTAAATAAGGTCTCCCCACAAGGTTTAAGCATTGTTTCTACAGACCCTAGTTATTGGACTGCTCTCTTCTGTTTTAGCGCACAAATTGTCTGAATCATGTTAAATTTGAATTTCACTGGGTTTAAACAGTGTGCTGCTGTTTCTAATGACCTGGCTCATAGAATGTTCATTTGCAGCATATGTGGCTTCAAATTTCTGCCTTTCTGAGGTGTGAGAAGTGAATTATAACCATTCCATTATTTAAAAGCCCATGTGCATTAGAGGAGCCAAAATGGCTTATTTAGGTGTCAGAAGCACCAAATAAGGTCTCCCCACAAGGTTTAAGCATTGTTTCCACACACCCTAGTTATTGGACTTCTCTCTTCTGATTTAGCCCACAAATTGTCTGAATCATGTTAAATTTGAATATCACTGGGTTTAAACAGTGTTCTGCTGTTTCTAATGACCGGGCTCATAGAATGTTCATTTGCAGCATATTTGGCTTCCAATTTCTGCCTTTCTGAGGTGTGAGAAGTGAATTATAACCGTTACATTATTTAACATCCCATTTGCATTAGAGCAGCCAAAATGACTGGTGTCAGAAGGACTAAATAAGGTCTCCCCACAAGGTTTAAGCATTGTTTCCACACACCCTAGTTATTGGACTGCTCTCTTCTGTTTTAGCCCACAACTTGTCTGAATCATCTTAAATTTGAATTTCACTGGGTTTAAACAGTGTTCGGCTGTTTCTAATGACCGGGCTCACAGAATGTTCATTTGCAGCATATTTGGCTTGCAATTTCTGCCTTTCTGAGGTGTGAGAAGTGAATCATAACCATTAAATTTTTTGACTACCCATTCGCATTAGAGCAGCCAAAATGACTTATTTAGCTGTCAGAAGGACCAAATAAGGTCTCCCCACAAGGTTTTAGCAGTGTTTCCACAAACCCTAGTTTTTCGACAGCTCCCTTCTGTTTTAGCGCACAAATTGTCTGAATCATGTTAAACTTGGATTTCAGTGGGTTTAAAAAGTGTGCTGCTGTTTCTAATGACCGGGCTCATAGAATGTTCATTTGCAGCATATTTGGCTTCCAATTTCTGCTGTTCTGATGTGTGAGAAGTGAATTATAACCATTACATTATTTAAAAGCCCATGTGCATTAGAGGAGCCAAAATGGCTTTTTTAGGTGTCAGAAGCACCAAAAAAGGTCTCCCCACAAGGTTTAAGCATTGTTTCTACAGACCCTAGTTATTGGACTGCTCTCTTCTGTTTTAGCGCACAAATTGTCTGAATCATGTTAAATCTGAATTTCACTGGGTTTAAACAGTGTTCTGCTGTTTCTAATGACCGGGCTCATAGAATGTTCTTTTACAGCATATTTGGCTTCCAAATTCTGCCTTTCTGAGGTGTGAGAAGTGAATTATAACCGTTACATTTTTTGACAACCCACTTGCATTAGAGCAGTCAAAATGGCTTATTTAGGTGTCAGCAGGACCAGATAAGGTCTCCCCACAAGGTTTATGCATTGTTTCTACTGACCCTAGTTATTGGACAGCTCCCTTCTGTTTTAGCGCACAAATTGTCTGAATCATGTTAAATTTGAATTTCACTGGGTTTAAACAGCGTGCTGCTGTTTCTAATGACCGGGCTCATAGAATGTTCATTTACAGCATATTTGGCTTCCAATTTCTGCCTTTCTGAGGTGTGAGAAGTGAATTATAACCATTACATTTTTTGACAACCCACTTGCATTAGTGCAGCCAAAATGACTTATTTAGGTGTCAGAAGCACCAAATAAGGTCTCCCCACAAGGTTAAAGCATTGTTTCTACAGACCCTAGTTATTGGACTGCTCTCTTCTGTTTTAGCCCACAAATTGTCTGAATCGTGTTAAATTTGAATTTCACTGGGTTTAAACAGTTTTCTGCTGTTTCAAATGACTGGGCTCATGGAATGTTCATTTGCAGCATATTTGGCTTCCAATTTCTGCCTTTCTGAGGTGTGAGAAGTGAATTATAACCATTACATTTTTTAACAGCCCATTTGCATTAGAGAAGCCAAAATGACTTATTTAGGTGTAAGAAGGACTAAATAAGGTCTCCCCACAAGGTTTAAGCATTGTTTCTACAGACCCTAGTTATTGTACTGCTCTCTTCTTTTTTAGCGCACAAATTGTCTGAATCATGTTACATTTGAATTTCACTGGGTTTAAACAGTGTGCTGCTGTTTCTAATGACCGGGCTTATAGAATGTTCATTTGCAGCATATTTGGCTTCCAATTTCTGCCTTTCTGAGGTGTGAGAAGTGAATTATAACCATTACATTATTTAAAAGCCCATGTGCATTAGAGGAGCCAAAATGGCTTATTTAGGTGTCAGAAGGACTAAATAAGGTCTCCCCACAAGGTTTAAGCATTGTTTCCACACACCCTAGTTATTGGACTACTCTCTTCTGTTTTAGCGCACAAATTGTCTGAATCATGTTAAATTTGAATTTCACTGGGTTTAAACAGTCTTCTGCTGTTTCTAATGACCGGGCTCATGAAATGTTCCTTTGCAGCATATTTGGCTTCCAATTTCTGTCTTTCTGAGGTGTGAGGAGTGAATTATAACACTTGCATTAGAACAGCCAAAATGACTTATTTAGGTGTCAGAAGGACCAAATTAGGTCTCCCCACAAGGTTTTAGCAGTGTTTCCACACACCCTAGTTTTTGGACAGCTCCCTTCTGTTTTAGTGCACAATTTGTCTGAATCGTGTTAAATTTGAATTTCACTGGGTTTAAACAGTGTTCTGCTGTTTCAAATGACTGGGCTCATGGAATGTTCATTTGCAGCATATTTGGCTTCCAATTTCTGCCTTTCTGAGGTGTGAGAAGTGAATTATAACCATTACATTATTTAACAGCCCATTTGCATTAGAGCAGCCAAAATGACTTATTTAGGTGTAAGAATGACTAAATAAGGTCTCCCCACAAGGTTTAAGCATTGTTTCTACGGACCCTAGTTATTGGACTGCTCTCTTCTGTTTTAGCGCACAAATTGTCTGAATCATGTTAAATTTGAGTTTCACTGGGTTTAAACAGTCTTCTGCTGTTTCTAATGACCGGGCTCATAGAATGCTCCTTTGCAGCATATTTGGCTTCCAATTTCTGCCTTTCTGATATGTGAGAAGTGAATTATAACCATTACATTTATTGACAACCCACTTGCATTCGAGCAGCCAAAATCACTTATTTAGGCGTCAGAAGGACCAAATAAGGTCTCCCCACAAGGTTTATGCATTGTTTCTACTGACCCTAGTTATTGCACTGCTCTCTTCTGTTTTAGCACACAAATTGAATCATGTTAAATCTGAATTTCACTGGGTTTAAACAGTGTGCTGCTGTTTCTAATGACCGGGCTTATAGAATGTTCTTTTACAGCATATTTGGCTTCCAATTTCTGCCTTTCTGAGGTGTGAGAAGTGAATTATAACCATTACATTATTTAACAGCCCATGTGCATTAGAGGAGCCAAAATGGCTTATTTAGGTGTCAGAAGGACCAAATAAGGTCTCCCCACAAGGTTTTAGCAGTGTTTCCACACACCCTAGTTTTTCGACAGCTCCCTTCTGTTTTAGCGCACAAATTGTCTGAATCATGTTAAACTTGGATTTCAGTGGGTTTAAAAAGTGTGCTGCTGTTTCTAATGACCGGGCTCATAGAATGTTCATTTGCAGCATATTTGGCTTCCAATTTCTGCTGTTCTGATGTGTGAGAAGTGAATTATAACCATTACATTATTTAACAGCCCATTTGCATTAGAGCAGCCAAAATGACTTATTTAGCTGTCAGAAGGACCAAATAAGGTCTCCCCACAAGCTTTTTGCAGTGTTTCCAAACACCCTAGTTATTGGACTGCTCTCTTCTTTTTTTAGCGCACAAATTGTCTGAATCATGTTAAATTTTAATTGCACTGGGTTTAAACAGTGTGCTGCTGTTTCTAATGACCTGGCTCATAGAATGTTCATTTGCAGCATATTTGGCTTCCAATTTCTGCCTTTCTGAGGTGTGAGGAGTGAATTATAACCATTACATTATTTAACATCCCATTTGCATTAGAGCAGCCAAAATGACTGGTATCAGAAGGACTAAATAAGGTCTCCCCACAACGTTTAAGCATTGTTTCCACACACCCTAGTTATTGGACTGCTCTCTTCTGTTTTAGCGCACAAATTGTCTGAATCATGTTAAATTTGAATTTCACTGGGATTAAACAGTGTGCTGCTGTTTCTAATGACCGGGCTCATAGAATGTTCATTTGCAGCATATTTGGCTTCCAATTTCTGCCTTTCTGAGGTGTGAGAAGTGAATTATAACCATTACATTATTTAAAAGCCCATGTGCATTAGAGGAGCCAAAATGGCTTATTTAGGTGTCAGAAGCACCAAATAAGGTCTCCCCACAAGGTTTAAGCATTGTTTCTACAGACCCTAGTTATTGGACTGCTCTCTTCTGTTTTAGCGCACAAATTGTCTGAATCATGTTAAATTTGAGTTTCACTGGGTTTAAACAGTCTTCTGCTGTTTCTAATGACCGGGCTCATAGAATGTTCCTTTGCAGCATATTTGGCTTCCAATTTCTGCCTTTCTGAGGTGTGAGAAGTGAATTATAACCATTACATTATTTAAAAGCCCATGTGCATTAGAGGAGCCAAAATGGCTTTTTTAGGTGTCAGAAGCACCAAAAAAGGTCTCCCCACAAGGTTTAAGCATTGTTTCTACAGACCCTAGTTATTGGACTGCTCTCTTCTGTTTTAGCGCACAAATTGTCTGAATCATGTTAAATCTGAATTTCACTGGGTTTAAACAGTGTTCTGCTGTTTCTAATGACCGGGCTCATAGAATGTTCTTTTACAGCATATTTGGCTTCCAAATTCTGCCTTTCTGAGGTGTGAGAAGTGAATTATAACCGTTACATTTTTTGACAACCCACTTGCATTAGAGCAGTCAAAATGGCTTATTTAGGTGTCAGCAGGACCAGATAAGGTCTCCCCACAAGGTTTATGCATTGTTTCTACTGACCCTAGTTATTGGACAGCTCCCTTCTGTTTTAGCGCACAAATTGTCTGAATCATGTTAAATTTGAATTTCACTGGGTTTAAACAGCGTGCTGCTGTTTCTAATGACCGGGCTCATAGAATGTTCATTTACAGCATATTTGGCTTCCAATTTCTGCCTTTCTGAGGTGTGAGAAGTGAATTATAACCATTACATTTTTTGACAACCCACTTGCATTAGTGCAGCCAAAATGACTTATTTAGGTGTCAGAAGCACCAAATAAGGTCTCCCCACAAGGTTTAAGCCTTTTTTCTACAGACCCTAGTTATTGGACTGCTCTCTTCTGTTTTAGCCCACAAATTGTCTGAATCATGTTAAATTTGAATTTCACTGGGTTTAAACAGTGTTATGCTGTTTCTAATGACCGGGCTCATGAAATGTTCCTTTGCAGCATATTTGGCTTCCAATTTCTGTCTTTCTGAGGTGTGAGGAGTGAATTATAACACTTGCATTAGAACAGCCAAAATGACTTATTTAGGTGTCAGAAGGACCAAATTAGGTCTCCCCACAAGGTTTTAGCAGTGTTTCCACACACCCTAGTTTTTGGACAGCTCCCTTCTGTTTTAGTGCACAATTTGTCTGAATCGTGTTAAATTTGAATTTCACTGGGTTTAAACAGTGTTCTGCTGTTTCAAATGACTGGGCTCATGGAATGTTCATTTGCAGCATATTTGGCTTCCAATTTCTGCCTTTCTGAGGTGTGAGAAGTGAATTATAACCATTACATTATTTAACAGCCCATTTGCATTAGAGCAGCCAAAATGACTTATTTAGGTGTAAGAAGGACTAAATAAGGTCTCCCCACAAGGTTTAAGCATTGTTTCTACAGACCCTAGTTATTGTACTGCTCTCTTCTTTTTTAGCGCACAAATTGTCTGAATCATGTTACATTTGAATTTCACTGGGTTTAAACAGTGTTCTGCTGTTTCTAATGACCGGGCTCATAGAATGTTCTTTTACAGCATATTTGGCTTCCAAATTCTGCCTTTCTGAGGTGTGAGAAGTGAATTATAACCGTTACATTTTTTGACAACCCACTTGCATTAGAGCAGTCAAAATGGCTTATTTAGGTGTCAGCAGGACCAGATAAGGTCTCCCCACAAGGTTTATGCATTGTTTCTACTGACCCTAGTTATTGGACAGCTCCCTTCTGTTTTAGCGCACAAATTGTCTGAATCATGTTAAATTTGAATTTCACTGGGTTTAAACAGCGTGCTGCTGTTTCTAATGACCGGGCTCATAGAATGTTCATTTACAGCATATTTGGCTTCCAATTTCTGCCTTTCTGAGGTGTGAGAAGTGAATTATAACCATTACATTTTTTGACAACCCACTTGCATTAGTGCAGCCAAAATGACTTATTTAGGTGTCAGAAGCACCAAATAAGGTCTCCCCACAAGGTTTAAGCATTGTTTCTACAGACCCTAGTTATTGGACTGCTCTCTTCTGTTTTAGCCCACAAATTGTCTGAATCATGTTAAATTTGACTTTCACTGGGTTTAAACAGTCTTCTGCTGTTTCTAATGACCGGGCTCATGAAATGTTCCTTTGCAGCATATTTGGCTTCCAATTTCTGTCTTTCTGAGGTGTGAGGAGTGAATTATAACACTTGCATTAGAACAGCCAAAATGACTTATTTAGGTGTAAGAAGGACCAAATTAGGTCTGCCCACAAGGTTTTAGCAGTGTTTCCACACACCCTAGTTTTTGGACAGCTCCCTTCTGTTTTAGTGCACAATTTGTCTGAATCGTGTTCAATTTGAATTTCACTGGGTTTAAACACTGTTCTGCTGTTTCAAATGACTGGGCTCATGGAATGTTCATTTGCAGCATATTTGGCTTCAGATTTCTGCCTTTCTGAGGTGTGAGAAGTGAATTATAACCATTACATTATTTAACAGCCCATTTGCATTAGAGCAGCCAAAATGACTTATTTATGTGTAAGAATGACTAAATAAGGTCTCCCCACAAGGTTTAAGCATTGTTTCTACAGACCCTAGTTATTGGACTGCTCTCTTCTGTTTTAGCGCACAAATTGTCTGAATCATGTTAAATTTGACTTTCACTGGGTTTAAACAGTCTTCTGCTGTTTCTAATGACCGGGCTCATAGAATGTTCCTTTGCAGCATATTTGGCTTCCAATTTCTGCCTTTCTGAGGTGTGAGAAGTGAATTATAACCATTACATTATTTAAAAGCCCATGTGCATTAGAGGAGCCAAAATGGCTTATTTAGGTGTCAGAAGCACCAAATAAGGTCTCCCCACAAGGTTTAAGCATTGTTTCTACAGACCCTAGTTATTGGACTGCTCTCTTCTGTTTTAGCCCACAAATTGTCTGAATCATGTTAAATTTGACTTTCACTGGGTTTAAACAGTCTTCTGCTGTTTCTAATGACCGGGCTCATGAAATGTTCCTTTGCAGCATATTTGGCTTCCAATTTCTGTCTTTCTGAGGTGTGAGGAGTGAATTATAACACTTGCATTAGAACAGCCAAAATGACTTATTTAGGTGTCAGAAGGACCAAATTAGGTCTGCCCACAAGGTTTTAGCAGTGTTTCCACACACCCTAGTTTTTGGACAGCTCCCTTCTGTTTTAGTGCACAATTTGTCTGAATCGTGTTCAATTTGAATTTCACTGGGTTTAAACAGTGTTCTGCTGTTTCAAATGACTGGGCTCATGGAATGTTCATTTGCAGCATATTTGGCTTCAGATTTCTGCCTTTCTGAGGTGTGAGAAGTGAATTATAACCATTACATTATTTAACAGCCCATTTGCATTAGAGCAGCCAAAATGACTTATTTATGTGTAAGAATGACTAAATAAGGTCTCCCCACAAGGTTTAAGCATTGTTTCTACAGACCCTAGTTATTGGACTGCTCTCTTCTGTTTTAGCGCACAAATTGTCTGAATCATGTTAAATTTGAATTTCACTGGGTTTAAACAGTGTGCTGCTGTTTCTAATGACCTGGCTCATAGAATGTTCATTTGCAGCATATGTGGCTTCAAATTTCTGCCTTTCTGAGGTGTGAGAAGTGAATTATAACCATTCCATTATTTAAAAGCCCATGTGCATTAGAGGAGCCAAAATGGCTTATTTAGGTGTCAGAAGCACCAAATAAGGTCTCCCCACAAGGTTTAAGCATTGTTTCCACACACCCTAGTTATTGGACTGCTCTCTTCTGATTTAGCCCACAAATTGTCTGAATCATGTTAAATTTGAATATCACTGGGTTTAAACAGTGTTCTGCTGTTTCTAATGACCGGGCTCATAGAATGTTCATTTGCAGCATATTTGGCTTCCAATTTCTGCCTTTCTGAGGTGTGAGAAGTGAATTATAACCGTTACATTATTTAACATCCCATTTGCATTAGAGCAGCCAAAATGACTGGTGTCAGAAGGACTAAATAAGGTCTCCCCACAAGGTTTAAGCATTGTTTCCACACACCCTAGTTATTGGACTGCTCTCTTCTGTTTTAGCCCACAACTTGTCTGAATCATCTTAAATTTGAATTTCACTGGGTTTAAACAGTGTTCGGCTGTTTCTAATGACCGGGCTCACAGAATGTTCATTTGCAGCATATTTGGCTTGCAATTTCTGCCTTTCTGAGGTGTGAGAAGTGAATCATAACCATTAAATTTTTTGACTACCCATTCGCATTAGAGCAGCCAAAATGACTTATTTAGCTGTCAGAAGGACCAAATAAGGTCTCCCCACAAGGTTTTAGCAGTGTTTCCACAAACCCTAGTTTTTCGACAGCTCCCTTCTGTTTTAGCGCACAAATTGTCTGAATCATGTTAAACTTGGATTTCAGTGGGTTTAAAAAGTGTGCTGCTGTTTCTAATGACCGGGCTCATAGAATGTTCATTTGCAGCATATTTGGCTTCCAATTTCTGCTGTTCTGATGTGTGAGAAGTGAATTATAACCATTACATTATTTAACAGCCCATTTGCATTAGAGGAGCCAAAATGACTTATTTAGCTGTCAGAAGGACCAAATAAGGTCTCCCCACAAGCTTTTTGCAGTGTTTCCAAACACCCTAGTTATTGGACTGCTCTCTTCTTTTTTTAGCGCACAAATTGTCTGAATCATGTTAAATTTTAATTGCACTGGGTTTAAACAGTGTGCTGCTGTTTCTAATGACCTGGCTCATAGAATGTTCATTTGCAGCACATTTTGCTTCCAATTTCTGCCTTTCTGAGGTGTGAGGAGTGAATTATAACCATTACATTATTTAACATCCCATTTGCATTAGAGCAGCCAAAATGACTGGTATCAGAAGGACTAAATAAGGTCTCCCCACAACGTTTAAGCATTGTTTCCACACACCCTAATTATTGGACTGCTCTCTTCTGTTTTAGCCCACAAATTGTCTGAATCATGTTAAATTTGAATATCACTGGGTTTAAACAGTGTTCTGCTGTTTCTAATGACCGGGCTCAGAGAATTTTCATTTGCAGCATATTTGGCTTCCAATTTCTACCTTTCTGAGGTGTGAGAAGTGAATTATAACCATTACATTTTTTGACAACCCACTTGCATTCGAGCAGCCAAAATCACTTATTTAGGCGTCAGAAGGACTAAATAAGGTCTCCCCACAAGGTTTATGCATTGTTTCTACTGACCCTAGTTATTGCACTGCTCTCTTCTGTTTTAGCACACAAATTGAATCATGTTAAATCTGAATTTCACTGGGATTAAACAGTGTGCTGCTGTTTCTAATGACGGGGCTCATAGAATGTTCTTTTACAGCATATTTGGCTTCCAATTTCTGCCTTTCTGAGGTGTGAGAAGTGAATTATAACCATTACATTATTTAACAGCCCATGTGCATTAGAGGAGCCAAAATGGCTTATTTAGGTGTCAGAAGCACCAAATAAGGTCTCCCCACAAGGTTTAAGCATTGTTTCTACAGACCCTAGTTATGGGACTGCTCTTTTCTGTTTTAGCCCACAAATTGTCTGAATCGTGTTAAATTTGAATTTCACTGGGTTTAAACAGTTTTCTGCTGTTTCAAATGACTGGGCTCATGGAATGTTCCTTTGCAGCATATTTGGCTTCCAATTTCTGCCTTTCTGAGGTGTGAGAAGTGAATTATAACCATTACATTATTTAACAGCCCATTTGCATTAGAGCAGCCAAAATGACTTATTTAGGTGTAAGAAGGACTAAATAAGGTCTCCCCACAAGGTTTAAGCATTGTTTCTACAGACCCTAGTTATTGGACTGCTCTCTTCTGTTTTAGCGCACAAATTGTCTGAATCATGTTAAATTTGAATTTCACTGGGTTTAAACAGTGTGCTGCTGTTTCTAATGACCTGGCTCATAGAATGTTCATTTGCAGCATATTTGGCTTCCAATTTCTGCCTTTCTGAGGTGTGAGGAGTGAATTATAACCATTACATTATTTAACATCCCATTTGCATTAGAGCAGCCAAAATGACTGGTATCAGAAGGACTAAATAAGGTCTCCCCACAACGTTTAAGCATTGTTTCCACACACCCTAATTATTGGACTGCTCTCTTCTGTTTTAGCCCACAAATTGTCTGAATCATGTTAAATTTGAATATCACTGGGTTTAAACAGTGTTCTGCTGTTTCTAATGACCGGGCTCAGAGAATTTTCATTTGCAGCATATTTGGCTTCCAATTTCTGCCTTTCTGAAGTGTGAGAAGTGAATTATAACCATTACATTTTTTGACAACCCACTTGCATTCGAGCAGCCAAAATCACTTATTTAGGCGTCAGAAGGACTAAATAAGGTCTCCCCACAACGTTTAAGCATTGTTTCCACACACCCTAATTATTGGACTGCTCTCTTCTGTTTTAGCCCACAAATTGTCTGAATCATGTTAAATTTGAATATCACTGGTTTTAACAGTGTTCTGCTGTTTCTAATGACCGGGCTCAGAGAATTTTCATTTGCAGCATATTTGGCTTCCAATTTCTGCCTTTCTGAAGTGTGAGAAGTGAATTATAACCATTACATTTTTTGACAACCCACTTGCATTCGAGCAGCCAAAATCACTTATTTAGG
This sequence comes from Fundulus diaphanus, assembly GCA_037039145.1. Taxonomy (NCBI): domain Eukaryota; kingdom Metazoa; phylum Chordata; class Actinopteri; order Cyprinodontiformes; family Fundulidae; genus Fundulus; species Fundulus diaphanus. The sequence continues at coordinate 54,011,136 of CM073127.1, forward strand.
CGTCATAAAGGACTAAATAAGGTCTCCCCACAAGGTTTATGCATGTTTCTACTGACCCTAGTTATTGCACTGCTCTCTTCTGTTTTAGCACACAAATTGAATCATGTTAAATCTGAATTTCACTGGGTTTAAACAGTGTGCTGCTGTTTCTAATGACGGGGCTCATAGTATGTTCTTTTACAGCATATTTGGCTTCCAATTTCTGCCTTTCTGAGGTGTGAGAAGTGAATTATAACCATTACATTATTTAAAAGCCCATGTGCATTAGAGGAGCCAAAATGGCTTATTTAGGTGTCAGAAGCACCAAATAAGGTCTCCCCACAAGGTTTAAGCATTGTTTCTACAGACCCTAGTTATTGGACTGCTCTCTTCTGTTTTAGCCCACAAATTGTCTGAATCATGTTAAATTTGAATTTCACTGGGTTTAAACAGTCTTCTGCTTTTTCTATTGACCGGGCTCATGAAATGTTCCTTTGCAGCATATTTGGCTTCCAATTTCTGTCTTTCTGAGGTGTGAGGAGTAAATTATAACACTTGCATTAGAACAGCCAAAATGACTTATTTAGGTGTCAGAAGGACCAAATTAGGTCTCCCCACAAGGTTTTAGCAGTGTTTCCACACACCCTAGTTTTTGGACAGCTCCCTTCTGTTTTAGTGCACAATTTGTCTGAATCGTGTTAAATTTGAATTTCACTGGGTTTAAACAGTGTTCTGCTGTTTCAAATGACTGGGCTCATGGAATGTTCATTTGCAGCATATTTGGCTTCCAATTTCTGCCTTTCTGAGGTGTGAGAAGTGAATTATAACCATTACATTATTTAACAGCCCATTTGCATTAGAGCAGCCAAAATGACTTATTTAGGTGTAAGAAGGACTAAATAAGGTCTCCCCACAAGGTTTAAGCATTGTTTCTACAGACCCTAGTTATTGTACTGCTCTCTTCTTTTTTAGCGCACAAATTGTCTGAATCATGTTAAATTTGAATTTCACTGGGTTTAAACAGTCTTCTGCTGTTTCTAATGACCGGGCTCATAGAATGTTCTTTTACAGCATATTTGGCTTCCAATTTCTGCCTTTCTGAGGTGTGAGAAGTGAATTATAACCATTACATTATTTAACATCCCATTTGCATTAGAGCAGCCAAAATGACTGGTGTCAGAAGGACTAAATAAGGTCTCCCCACAAGGTTTAAGCATTGTTTCCACACACCCTAGTTATTGGACTGCTCTCTTCTGTTTTAGCCCACAAATTGTCTGAATCATGTTAAATTTGAATATCACTGGGTTTAAACAGTGTTCTGCTGTTTCTAATGACCGGGCTCATAGAATGTTCATTTGCAGCATATTTGGCTTTCAATTTCTGCCTTTCTGAGGTGTGAGAAGTGAATTATAACCGTTACATTATTTAACATCCCATTTGCATTAGAGCAGCCAAAATGACTGGTGTCAGAAGGACTAAATAAGGTCTCCCCACAAGGTGTAAGCATTGTTTCCACACACCCTAGTTATTGGACTGCTCTCTTCTGTTTTAGCCCACAACTTGTCTGAATCATCTTAAATTTGAATTTCACTGGGTTTAAACAGTGTTCGGCTGTTTCTAATGACCGGGCTTATAGAATGTTCATTTACAGCATATTTGGCTTCCAATTTCTGCCTTTCTGAGGTGTGAGAAGTGAATTATAACCATTACATTTTTTGACAACCCACTTGCATTCGAGCAGCCAAAATCACTTATTTAGGCGTCAGAAGGACTAAATTAGGTCTCCCCACAAGGTTTATGCATTGTTTCTACTGACCCTAGATATATCACTGCTCTCTTCTGTTTTAGCACACAAATTGAATCATGTTAAATCTGAATTTCACTGGGTTTAAACAGTGTGCTGCTGTTTCTAATGACCGGGCTTATAGAATGTTCTTTTACAGCATATTTGGCTTCCAATTTCTGCCTTTCTGAGGTGTGAGAAGTGAATTATAACCATTACATTATTTAACAGCCCATGTGCATTAGAGGAGCCAAAATGGCTTATTTAGGTGTCAGAAGCACCAAATAAGGTCTCCCCACAAGGTTTTAGCAGTGTTTCCACACACCCTAGTTTTTCAACAGCTCCCTTCTGTTTTAGCACACAAATTGTCTGAATCATGTTAAACTTGGATTTCAGTGGGTTTAAAAAGTGTGCTGCTGTTTCTAATGACCGGGCTCATAGAATGTTCATTTGCAGCATATTTGGCTTCCAATTTCTGCTGTTCTGATGTGTGAGAAGTGAATTATAACCATTACATTTTTTGACAACCCACTTGCATTAGTGCAGCCAAAATGACTTATTTAGGTGTCAGAAGCACCAAATAAGGTCTCCCCACAAGGTTTAAGCATTGTTTCCACACACCCTAGTTATTGGACTTCTCTCTTCTGTTTTAGCACACAAATTGTCTGAATCATGTTAAATTTGAATTTCACTGGGTTTAAACAGTTTTCTGCTGTTTCAAATGACTGGGCTCATGGAATGTTCATTTGCAGCATATTTGGCTTCCAATTTCTGCCTTTCTGAGGTGTGAGAAGTGAATTATAACCATTACATTATTTAACAGCCCATTTGCATTAGAGCAGCCAAAATGACTTATTTAGGTGTAAGAAGGACTAAATAAGGTCTCCCCACAAGGTTTAAGCATTGTTTCTACAGACCCTAGTTATTGTACTGCTCTCTTCTTTTTTAGCGCACAAATTGTCTGAATCGTGTTACATTTGAATTTCACTGGGTTTAAACAGTGTGCTGCTGTTTCTAATGACCGGGCTTATAGAATGTTCATTTGCAGCATATTTGGCTTCCAATTTCTGCCTTTCTGAGGTGTGAGAAGTGAATTATAACCATTACATTATTTAAAAGCCCATGTGCATTAGAGGAGCCAAAATGGCTTATTTAGGTGTCAGAAGGACTAAATAAGGTCTCCCCACAAGGTTTAAGCATTGTTTCCACACACCCTAGTTATTGGACTACTCTCTTCTGTTTTAGCGCACAAATTGTCTGAATCATGTTAAATTTGAATTTCACTGGGTTTAAACAGTGTGCTGCTGTTTCTAATGACCGGGCTCATAGAATGTTCATTTGCAGCATATTTGGCTTCCAATTTCTGCCTTTCTGAGGTGTGAGAAGTGAATTATAACCATTACATTATTTAAAAGCCCATGTGCATTAGAGGAGCCAAAATGGCTTATTTAGGTGTCAGAAGCACCAAATAAGGTCTCCCCACAAGGTTTAAGCATTGTTTCTACAGACCCTAGTTATTGAACTGCTCTCTTCTGTTTTAGCGCACAAATTGTCTGAATCATGTTAAATTTGAATTTCACTGGGTTTAAACAGTGTGCTGCTGTTTCTAATGACCTGGCTCATAGAATGTTCTTTTGCAGCATATTTGGCTTCCAATTTCTGCCTTTCTGAGGTGTGAGAAGTGAATTATAACCATTACATTATTTAAAAGCCCATGTGCATTAGAGGAGCCAAAATGGCTTATTTAGGTGTCAGAAGCACCAAATAAGGTTTCCCCACAAGGTTTAAGCATTGCTTCTACAGACCCTAGTTATTGGACTGCTCTCTTCTGTTTTAGCGCACAAATTGTCTGAATCATGTTAAATTTGAGTTTCACTGGGTTTAAACAGTCTTCTGCTGTTTCTAATGACCGGGCTCATAGAATGTTCCTTTGCAGCATATTTGGCTTCCAATTTCTGCCTTTCTGATATGTGAGAAGTGAATTATAACCATTACATTTATTGACAACCCACTTGCATTCGAGCAGCCAAAATCACTTATTTAGGCGTCAAAAGGACTAAATAAGGTCTCCCCACAAGGTTTATGCATTGTTTCTACTGACCCTAGTTATTGCACTGCTCTCTTCTGTTTTAGCACACAAATTGAATCATGTTAAATCTGAATTTCACTGGGTTTAAACAGTGTGCTGCTGTTTCTAATGACCGGGCTTATAGAATGTTCTTTTACAGCATATTTGGCTTCCAATTTCTGCCTTTCTGAGGTGTGAGAAGTGAATTATAACCATTACATTATTTAACAGCCCATGTGCATTAGAGGAGCCAAAATGGCTTATTTAGGTGTCAGAAGCACCAAATAAGGTCTCCCCACAAGGTTTTAGCAGTGTTTCCACACACCCTAGTTTTTCGACAGCTCCCTTCTGTTTTAGCACACAAATTGTCTGAATCATGTTAAACTTGGATTTCAGTGGGTTTAAAAAGTGTGCTGCTGTTTCTAATGACCGGGCTCATAGAATGTTCATTTGCAGCATATTTGGCTTCCAATTTCTGCTGTTCTGATGTGTGAGAAGTGAATTATAACCATTACATTTTTTGACAACCCACTTGCATTAGTGCAGCCAAAATGACTTATTTAGGTGTCAGAAGCACCAAATAAGGTCTCCCCACAAGGTTTAAGCATTGTTTCCACACACCCTAGTTATTGGACTTCTCTCTTCTGTTTTAGCACACAAATTGTCTGAATCATGTTAAATTTGAATTTCACTGGGTTTAAACAGTTTTCTGCTGTTTCAAATGACTGGGCTCATGGAATGTTCATTTGCAGCATATTTGGCTTTCAATTTCTGCCTTTCTGAGGTGTGAGAAGTGAATTATAACCATTACATTATTTAACATCCCATTTGCATTAGAGCAGCCAAAATGACTGGTGTCAGAAGGACTAAATAAGGTCTCCCCACAAGGTTTAAGCATTGTTTCCACACACCCTAGTTATTGGACTGCTCTCTTCTGTTTTAGCCCACAAATTGTCTGAATCATGTTAAATTTGAATATCACTGGGTTTAAACAGTGTTCTGCTGTTTCTAATGACCGGGCTCATAGAATGTTCATTTGCAGCATATTTGGCTGTCAATTTCTGCCTTTCTGAGGTGTGAGAAGTGAATTATAACCATTACATTATTTAAAAGCCCATGTGCATTAGATGAGCCAAAATGGCTTATTTAGGTGTCAGAAGCACCAAATAAGGTCTCCCCACAAGGTTTAAGCATTGTTTCTACAGACCCTAGTTATTGGACTGCTCTCTTCTGTTTTAGCGCACAAATTGTCTGAATCATGTTAAATTTGAATTTCACTGGGTTTAAACAGTGTGCTGCTGTTTCTAATGACCTGGCTCATAGAATGTTCTTTTGCAGCATATTTGGCTTCCAATTTCTGCCTTTCTGAGGTGTGAGAAGTGAATTATAACCATTACATTATTTAAAAGCCCATGTGCATTAGAGGAGCCAAAATGGCTTATTTAGGTGTCAGAAGCACCAAATAAGGTTTCCCCACAAGGTTTAAGCATTGCTTCTACAGACCCTAGTTATTGGACTGCTCTCTTCTGTTTTAGCGCACAAATTGTCTGAATCATGTTAAATTTGAGTTTCACTGGGTTTAAACAGTCTTCTGCTGTTTCTAATGACCGGGCTCATAGAATGTTCCTTTGCAGCATATTTGGCTTCCAATTTCTGCCTTTCTGATATGTGAGAAGTGAATTATAACCATTACATTTATTGACAACCCACTTGCATTCGAGCAGCCAAAATCACTTATTTAGGCGTCAAAAGGACTAAATAAGGTCTCCCCACAAGGTTTATGCATTGTTTCTACTGACCCTAGTTATTGCACTGCTCTCTTCTGTTTTAGCACACAAATTGAATCATGTTAAATCTGAATTTCACTGGGTTTAAACAGTGTGCTGCTGTTTCTAATGACCGGGCTTATAGAATGTTCTTTTACAGCATATTTGGCTTCCAATTTCTGCCTTTCTGAGGTGTGAGAAGTGAATTATAACCATTACATTATTTAACAGCCCATGTGCATTAGAGGAGCCAAAATGGCTTATTTAGGTGTCAGAAGCACCAAATAAGGTCTCCCCACAAGGTTTTAGCAGTGTTTCCACACACCCTAGTTTTTCGACAGCTCCCTTCTGTTTTAGCACACAAATTGTCTGAATCATGTTAAACTTGGATTTCAGTGGGTTTAAAAAGTGTGCTGCTGTTTCTAATGACCGGGCTCATAGAATGTTCATTTGCAGCATATTTGGCTTCCAATTTCTGCTGTTCTGATGTGTGAGAAGTGAATTATAACCATTACATTTTTTGACAACCCACTTGCATTAGTGCAGCCAAAATGACTTATTTAGGTGTCAGAAGCACCAAATAAGGTCTCCCCACAAGGTTTAAGCATTGTTTCCACAAACCCTAGTTATTGGACTTCTCTCTTCTGTTTTAGCACACAAATTGTCTGAATCATGTTAAATTTGAATTTCACTGGGTTTAAACAGTTTTCTGCTGTTTCAAATGACTGGGCTCATGGAATGTTCATTTGCAGCATATTTGGCTTTCAATTTCTGCCTTTCTGAGGTGTGAGAAGTGAATTATAACCATTACATTATTTAACATCCCATTTGCATTAGAGCAGCCAAAATGACTGGTGTCAGAAGGACTAAATAAGGTCTCCCCACAAGGTTTAAGCATTGTTTCCACACACCCTAGTTATTGGACTGCTCTCTTCTGTTTTAGCCCACAAATTGTCTGAATCATGTTAAATTTGAATATCACTGGGTTTAAACAGTGTTCTGCTGTTTCTAATGACCGGGCTCATAGAATGTTCATTTGCAGCATATTTGGCTGTCAATTTCTGCCTTTCTGAGGTGTGAGAAGTGAATTATAACCGTTACATTATTTAACATCCCATTTGCATTAGAGCAGCCAAAATGAATGGTGTCAGAAGGACTAAATAAGGTCTCCCCACAAGGTTTAAGCATTGTTTCCACACACCCTAGTTATTGGACTGCTCTCTTCTGTTTTAGCCCACAACTTGTCTGAATCATCTTAAATTTGAATTTCACTGGGTTTAAACAGTGTTCGTCTGTTTCTAATGACCGGGCTCATAGAATGTTCATTTGCAGCATATTTGGCTTCCAATTTCTGCTGTTCTGATGTGTGAGAAGTGAATTATAACCATTACATTATTTAACAGCCCATTTGCATTAGAGCAGCCAAAATGACTTATTTAGCTGTCAGAAGGACCAAATAAGGTCTCCCCACAAGCTTTTCGCAGTGTTTCCAAACACCCTAGTTATTGGACTGCTCTCTTCTTTTTTTAGCGCACAAATTGTCTGAATCGTGTTAAATTTGAATTTCACTGGGTTTAAACAGTGTTCTGCTGTTTCAAATGACTGGGCTCATGGAATGTTCATTTGCAGCATATTTGGCTTCCAATTTCTGCCTTTCTGAGGTGTGAGAAGTGAATTATAACCATTACATTATTTAACAGCCCATTTGCATTAGAGCAGCCAAAATGACTTATTTAGGTGTCAGAAGGACTAAATAAGGTCTCCCCACAAGGTTTAAGCATTGTTTCTACAGACCCTAGTTATTGGACTGCTCTCTTCTGTTTTAGCGCACAAATTGTCTGAATCATGTTAAATTTGAATTTCACTGGGTTTAAACAGTGTGCTGCTGTTTCTAATGACCGGGCTCATAGAATGTTCATTTGCAGCATATTTGGCTTCCAATTTCTGCCTTTCTGAGGTGTGAGGAGTGAATTATAACCATTACATTATTTAACATCCCATTTGCATTAGAGCAGCCAAAATGACTGGTGTCAGAAGGACTAAATAAGGTCTCCCCACAAGGTTTAAGCATTGTTTCCACACACCCTAGTTATTGGACTGCTCTCTTCTGTTTTAGCCCACAACTTGTTTGAATCATGTTAAATTTGAATATCACTGGGTTTAAACAGTGTTCTGCTGTTTCTAATGACCGGGCTCATAGAATGTTCATTTGCAGCATATTTGGCTTTCAATTTCTGCCTTTCTGAGGTGTGAGAAGTGAATTATAACCGTTACATTATTTAACATCCCATTTGCATTAGAGCAGCCAAAATGACTGGTGTCAGAAGGACTAAATAAGGTCTCCCCACAAGGTTTAAGCATTGTTTCCACACACCCTAGTTATTGGACTGCTCTCTTCTGTTTTAGCCCACAACTTGTCTGAATCATCTTAAATTTGAATTTCACTGGGTTTAAACAGTGTTCGGCTGTTTCTAATGACCGGGCTCATAGAATGTTCATTTGCAGCATATTTGGCTTGCAATTTCTGCCTTTCTGAGGTGTGAGAAGTGAATCATAACCATTACATTTTTTGACTACCCATTCGCATTAGAGCAGCCAAAATGACTTATTTAGCTGTCAGAAGGACCAAATAAGGTCTCCCCACAAGGTTTTAGCAGTGTTTCCACACACCCTAGTTTTTCGACAGCTCCCTTCTGTTTTAGCGCACAAATTGTCTGAATCATGTTAAACTTGGATTTCAGTGGGTTTAAAAAGTGTGCTGCTGTTTCAAATGACTGGGCTCATAGAATGTTCATTTGCAGCATATTTGGCTTCCAATTTCTGCTGTTCTGATGTGTGAGAAGTGAATTATAACCATTACATTATTTAACAGCCCATTTGCATTAGAGCAGCCAAAATGACTTATTTAGCTGTCAGAAGGACCAAATAAGGTCTCCCCACATGGTTTAAGCATTGTTTCTACAGACCCTAGTTATTGGACTGCTCTCTTCTGTTTTAGCCCACAAATTGTCTGAATCATGTTAAATTTGAATTTCACTGGGTTTAAACAGTCTTCTGCTGTTTCTATTGACCGGGCTCATGAAATGTTCCTTTGCAGCATATTTGGCTTCCAATTTCTGTCTTTCTGAGGTGTGAGGAGTGAATTATAACACTTGCATTAGAACAGCCAAAATGACTTATTTAGGTGTCAGAAGGACCAAATTAGGTCTCCCCACAAGGTTTAAGCATTGTTTCTACAGACCCTAGTTATTGGACTGCTCTCTTCTTTTTTTAGCGCACAAATTGTCTGAATCGTGTTAAATTTGAATTTCACTGGGTTTAAACAGTGTTCTGCTTTTTCAAATGACTGGGCTCATGGAATGTTCATTTGCAGCATATTTGGCTTCCGATTTCTGCTGTTCTGATGTGTGAGAAGTGAATTATAACCATTACATTTTTTGACAACCCACTTGCATTAGTGCAGCCAAAATGACTTATTTAGGTGTCAGAAGCACCAAATAAGGTCTCCCCACAAGGTTTAAGCATTGTTTCCACACACCCTAGTTATTGGACTTCTCTCTTCTGTTTTAGCACACAAATTGTCTGAATCATGTTAAATTTGAATTTCACTGGGTTTAAACAGTTTTCTGCTGTTTCAAATGACTGGGCTCATGGAATGTTCATTTGCAGCATATTTGGCTTTCAATTTCTGCCTTTCTGAGGTGTGAGAAGTGAATTATAACCATTACATTATTTAACATCCCATTTGCATTAGAGCAGCCAAAATGACTGGTGTCAGAAGGACTAAATAAGGTCTCCCCACAAGGTTTAAGCATTGTTTCCACACACCCTAGTTATTGGACTGCTCTCTTCTGTTTTAGCCCACAAATTGTCTGAATCATGTTAAATTTGAATATCACTGGGTTTAAACAGTGTTCTGCTGTTTCTAATGACCGGGCTCATAGAATGTTCATTTGCAGCATATTTGGCTGTCAATTTCTGCCTTTCTGAGGTGTGAGAAGTGAATTATAACCGTTACATTATTTAACATCCCATTTGCATTAGAGCAGCCAAAATGAATGGTGTCAGAAGGACTAAATAAGGTCTCCCCACAAGGTTTAAGCATTGTTTCCACACACCCTAGTTATTGGACTGCTCTCTTCTGTTTTAGCCCACAACTTGTCTGAATCATCTTAAATTTGAATTTCACTGGGTTTAAACAGTGTTCGTCTGTTTCTAATGACCGGGCTCATAGAATGTTCATTTGCAGCATATTTGGCTTCCAATTTCTGCTGTTCTGATGTGTGAGAAGTGAATTATAACCATTACATTATTTAACAGCCCATTTGCATTAGAGCAGCCAAAATGACTTATTTAGCTGTCAGAAGGACCAAATAAGGTCTCCCCACAAGCTTTTCGCAGTGTTTCCAAACACCCTAGTTATTGGACTGCTCTCTTCTTTTTTTAGCGCACAAATTGTCTGAATCGTGTTAAATTTGAATTTCACTGGGTTTAAACAGTGTTCTGCTGTTTCAAATGACTGGGCTCATGGAATGTTCATTTGCAGCATATTTGGCTTCCAATTTCTGCCTTTCTGAGGTGTGAGAAGTGAATTATAACCATTACATTATTTAACAGCCCATTTGCATTAGAGCAGCCAAAATGACTTATTTAGGTGTCAGAAGGACTAAATAAGGTCTCCCCACAAGGTTTAAGCATTGTTTCTACAGACCCTAGTTATTGGACTGCTCTCTTCTGTTTTAGCGCACAAATTGTCTGAATCATGTTAAATTTGAATTTCACTGGGTTTAAACAGTGTGCTGCTGTTTCTAATGACCGGGCTCATAGAATGTTCATTTGCAGCATATTTGGCTTCCAATTTCTGCCTTTCTGAGGTGTGAGGAGTGAATTATAACCATTACATTATTTAACATCCCATTTGCATTAGAGCAGCCAAAATGACTGGTGTCAGAAGGACTAAATAAGGTCTCCCCACAAGGTTTAAGCATTGTTTCCACACACCCTAGTTATTGGACTGCTCTCTTCTGTTTTAGCCCACAACTTGTCTGAATCATGTTAAATTTGAATATCACTGGGTTTAAACAGTGTTCTGCTGTTTCTAATGACCGGGCTCATAGAATGTTCATTTGCAGCATATTTGGCTTTCAATTTCTGCCTTTCTGAGGTGTGAGAAGTGAATTATAACCGTTACATTATTTAACATCCCATTTGCATTAGAGCAGCCAAAATGACTGGTGTCAGAAGGACTAAATAAGGTCTCCCCACAAGGTTTAAGCATTGTTTCCACACACCCTAGTTATTGGACTGCTCTCTTCTGTTTTAGCCCACAACTTGTCTGAATCATGTTAAATTTGAATATCACTGGGTTTAAACAGTGTTCTGCTGTTTCTAATGACCGGGCTCATAGAATGTTCATTTGCAGCATATTTGGCTTTCAATTTCTGCCTTTCTGAGGTGTGAGAAGTGAATTATAACCGTTACATTATTTAACATCCCATTTGCATTAGAGCAGCCAAAATGACTGGTGTCAGAAGGACTAAATAAGGTCTCCCCACAAGGTTTAAGCATTGTTTCCACACACCCTAGTTATTGGACTGCTCTCTTCTGTTTTAGCCCACAACTTGTCTGAATCATCTTAAATTTGAATTTCACTGGGTTTAAACAGTGTTCGGCTGTTTCTAATGACCGGGCTCATAGAATGTTCATTTGCAGCATATTTGGCTTGCAATTTCTGCCTTTCTGATGTGTGAGAAGTGAATCATAACCATTACATTTTTTGACTACCCATTCGCATTAGAGCAGCCAAAATGACTTATTTAGCTGTCAGAAGGACCAAATAAGGTCTCCCCACAAGGTTTTAGCAGTGTTTCCACACACCCTAGTTTTTCGACAGCTCCCTTCTGTTTTAGCGCACAAATTGTCTGAATCATGTTAAACTTGGATTTCAGTGGGTTTAAAAAGTGTGCTGCTGTTTCAAATGACTGGGCTCATAGAATGTTCATTTGCAGCATATTTGGCTTCCAATTTCTGCTGTTCTGATGTGTGAGAAGTGAATTATAACCATTACATTATTTAACAGCCCATTTGCATTAGAGCAGCCAAAATGACTTATTTAGCTGTCAGAAGGACCAAATAAGGTCTCCCCACATGGTTTAAGCATTGTTTCTACAGACCCTAGTTATTGGACTGCTCTCTTCTGTTTTAGCCCACAAATTGTCTGAATCATGTTAAATTTGAATTTCACTGGGTTTAAACAGTCTTCTGCTGTTTCTATTGACCGGGCTCATGAAATGTTCCTTTGCAGCATATTTGGCTTCCAATTTCTGTCTTTCTGAGGTGTGAGGAGTGAATTATAACACTTGCATTAGAACAGCCAAAATGACTTATTTAGGTGTCAGAAGGACCAAATTAGGTCTCCCCACAAGGTTTTAGCAGTGTTTCCACACACCCTAGTTTTTGGACAGCTCCCTTCTGTTTTAGTGCACAATTTGTCTGAATCGTGTTAAATTTGAATTTCACTGGGTTTAAACAGTGTTCTGCTGTTTCAAATGACTGGGCTCATGGAATGTTCATTTGCAGCATATTTGGCTTCCAATTTCTGCCTTTCTGAGGTGTGAGAAGTGAATTATAACCATTACATTATTTAACAGCCCATTTGCATTAGAGCAGCCAAAATGACTTATTTAGGTGTAAGAAGGACTAAATAAGGTCTCCCCACAAGGTTTAAGCATTGTTTCTACAGACCCTAGTTATTGTACTGCTCTCTTCTTTTTTAGCGCACAAATTGTCTGAATCATGTTACATTTGAATTTCACTGGGTTTAAACAGTGTGCTGCTGTTTCTAATGACCGGGCTTATAGAATGTTCATTTGCAGCATATTTGGCTTCCGATTTCTGCCTTTCTGAGGTGTGAGAAGTGAATTATAACCATTACATTATTTAACAGCCCATTTGCATCAGAGCAGCCAAAGTGACTTATTTAGGTGTAAGAAGGACTAAATAAGGTCTCCCCACAAGGTTTAAGCATTGTTTCTACAGACCCTAGTTATTGGACTGCTCTCTTCTGTTTTAGCGCACAAATTGTCTGAATCATGTTAAATTTGAATTTCACTGGGTTTAAACAGTGTGCTGCTGTTTCTAATGACCTGGCTCATAGAATGTTCATTTGCAGCATATTTGGCTTCCAATTTCTGCCTTTCTGAGGTGTGAGAAGTGAATTATAACCATTACATTATTTAAAAGCCCATGTGCATTAGAGGAGCCAAAATGGCTTATTTAGGTGTCAGAAGCACCAAATAAGGTTTCCCCACAAGGTTTAAGCATTGCTTCTTCAGACCCTAGTTATTGGACTGCTCTCTTCTGTTTTAGCGCACAAATTGTCTGAATCATGTTAAATTTGAGTTTCACTGGGTTTAAACAGTCTTCTGCTGTTTCTAATGACCGGGCTCATAGAATGTTTCTTTGCAGCATATTTGGCTTCCAATTTCTGCCTTTCTGAGGTGTGAGAAGTGAATTATAACCATTACATTATTTAACAGCCCATTTGCATTAGAGCAGCCAAAGTGACTTATTTAGGTGTCAGAAGGACTAAATAAGGTCTCCCCACAAGGTTTAAGCATTGTTTCTACTGACCCTAGTTATTGGACTGCTCTCTTCTGTTTTAGCGCACAAATTGTCTGAATCATGTTAAATTTGAATTCCACTGGGTTTAAACAGTGTGCTGCTGTTTCTAATGACCGGGCTCATAGAATGTTCATTTGCAGCATATTTGGCTTCCAATTTCTGCCTTTCTGAGGTGTGAGAAGTGAATTATAACCATTACATTATTTAACATCCCATTTGCATTAGAGCAGCCAAAATGACTGGTGTCAGAAGGACTAAATAAGGTCTCCCCACAAGGTTTAAGCATTGTTTCCACACACCCTAGTTATTGGACTGCTCTCTTCTGTTTTAGCCCACAAATTGTCTGAATCATGTTAAATTTGAATATCACTGGGTTTAAACAGTGTTCTGCTGTTTCTAATGACCGGGCTCATAGAATGTTCATTTGCAGCATATTTGGCTGTCAATTTCTGCCTTTCTGAGGTGTGAGAAGTGAATTATAACCGTTACATTATTTAACATCCCATTTGCATTAGAGCAGCCAAAATGAATGGTGTCAGAAGGACTAAATAAGGTCTCCCCACAAGGTTTAAGCATTGTTTCCACACACCCTAGTTATTGGACTGCTCTCTTCTGTTTTAGCCCACAACTTGTCTGAATCATCTTAAATTTGAATTTCACTGGGTTTAAACAGTGTTCGTCTGTTTCTAATGACCGGGCTCATAGAATGTTCATTTGCAGCATATTTGGCTTCCAATTTCTGCTGTTCTGATGTGTGAGAAGTGAATTATAACCATTACATTATTTAACAGCCCATTTGCATTAGAGCAGCCAAAATGACTTATTTAGGTGTCAGAAGCACCAAATAAGGTCTCCCCACAAGGTTTTAGCAGTGTTTCCACACACCCTAGTTTTTCGACAGCTCCCTTCTGTTTTAGCACACAAATTGTCTGAATCATGTTAAACTTGGATTTCAGTGGGTTTAAAAAGTGTGCTGCTGTTTCTAATGACCGGGCTCATAGAATGTTCATTTGCAGCATATTTGGCTTCCAATTTCTGCTGTTCTGATGTGTGAGAAGTGAATTATAACCATTACATTTTTTGACAACCCACTTGCATTAGTGCAGCCAAAATGACTTATTTAGGTGTCAGAAGCACCAAATAAGGTCTCCCCACAAGGTTTAAGCATTGTTTCCACACACCCTAGTTATTGGACTTCTCTCTTCTGTTTTAGCACACAAATTGTCTGAATCATGTTAAATTTGAATTTCACTGGGTTTAAACAGTTTTCTGCTGTTTCAAATGACTGGGCTCATGGAATGTTCATTTGCAGCATATTTGGCTTTCAATTTCTGCCTTTCTGAGGTGTGAGAAGTGAATTATAACCATTACATTATTTAACATCCCATTTGCATTAGAGCAGCCAAAATGACTGGTGTCAGAAGGACTAAATAAGGTCTCCCCACAAGGTTTAAGCATTGTTTCCACACACCCTAGTTATTGGACTGCTCTCTTCTGTTTTAGCCCACAAATTGTCTGAATCATGTTAAATTTGAATATCACTGGGTTTAAACAGTGTTCTGCTGTTTCTAATGACCGGGCTCATAGAATGTTCATTTGCAGCATATTTGGCTGTCAATTTCTGCCTTTCTGAGGTGTGAGAAGTGAATTATAACCGTTACATTATTTAACATCCCATTTGCATTAGAGCAGCCAAAATGAATGGTGTCAGAAGGACTAAATAAGGTCTCCCCACAAGGTTTAAGCATTGTTTCCACACACCCTAGTTATTGGACTGCTCTCTTCTGTTTTAGCCCACAACTTGTCTGAATCATCTTAAATTTGAATTTCACTGGGTTTAAACAGTGTTCGTCTGTTTCTAATGACCGGGCTCATAGAATGTTCATTTGCAGCATATTTGGCTTCCAATTTCTGCTGTTCTGATGTGTGAGAAGTGAATTATAACCATTACATTATTTAACAGCCCATTTGCATTAGAGCAGCCAAAATGACTTATTTAGCTGTCAGAAGGACCAAATAAGGTCTCCCCACAAGCTTTTCGCAGTGTTTCCAAACACCCTAGTTATTGGACTGCTCTCTTCTTTTTTTAGCGCACAAATTGTCTGAATCGTGTTAAATTTGAATTTCACTGGGTTTAAACAGTGTTCTGCTGTTTCAAATGACTGGGCTCATGGAATGTTCATTTGCAGCATATTTGGCTTCCAATTTCTGCCTTTCTGAGGTGTGAGAAGTGAATTATAACCATTACATTATTTAACAGCCCATTTGCATTAGAGCAGCCAAAATGACTTATTTAGGTGTCAGAAGGACTAAATAAGGTCTCCCCACAAGGTTTAAGCATTGTTTCTACAGACCCTAGTTATTGGACTGCTCTCTTCTGTTTTAGCGCACAAATTGTCTGAATCATGTTAAATTTGAATTTCACTGGGTTTAAACAGTGTGCTGCTGTTTCTAATGACCGGGCTCATAGAATGTTCATTTGCAGCATATTTGGCTTCCAATTTCTGCCTTTCTGAGGTGTGAGGAGTGAATTATAACCATTACATTATTTAACATCCCATTTGCATTAGAGCAGCCAAAATGACTGGTGTCAGAAGGACTAAATAAGGTCTCCCCACAAGGTTTAAGCATTGTTTCCACACACCCTAGTTATTGGACTGCTCTCTTCTGTTTTAGCCCACAACTTGTCTGAATCATGTTAAATTTGAATATCACTGGGTTTAAACAGTGTTCTGCTGTTTCTAATGACCGGGCTCATAGAATGTTCATTTGCAGCATATTTGGCTTTCAATTTCTGCCTTTCTGAGGTGTGAGAAGTGAATTATAACCGTTACATTATTTAACATCCCATTTGCATTAGAGCAGCCAAAATGACTGGTGTCAGAAGGACTAAATAAGGTCTCCCCACAAGGTTTAAGCATTGTTTCCACACACCCTAGTTATTGGACTGCTCTCTTCTGTTTTAGCCCACAACTTGTCTGAATCATCTTAAATTTGAATTTCACTGGGTTTAAACAGTGTTCGGCTGTTTCTAATGACCGGGCTCATAGAATGTTCATTTGCAGCATATTTGGCTTGCAATTTCTGCCTTTCTGAGGTGTGAGAAGTGAATCATAACCATTACATTTTTTGACTACCCATTCGCATTAGAGCAGCCAAAATGACTTATTTAGCTGTCAGAAGGACCAAATAAGGTCTCCCCACAAGGTTTTAGCAGTGTTTCCACACACCCTAGTTTTTCGACAGCTCCCTTCTGTTTTAGCGCACAAATTGTCTGAATCATGTTAAACTTGGATTTCAGTGGGTTTAAAAAGTGTGCTGCTGTTTCAAATGACTGGGCTCATAGAATGTTCATTTGCAGCATATTTGGCTTCCAATTTCTGCTGTTCTGATGTGTGAGAAGTGAATTATAACCATTACATTATTTAACAGCCCATTTGCATTAGAGCAGCCAAAATGACTTATTTAGCTGTCAGAAGGACCAAATAAGGTCTCCCCACATGGTTTAAGCATTGTTTCTACAGACCCTAGTTATTGGACTGCTCTCTTCTGTTTTAGCCCACAAATTGTCTGAATCATGTTAAATTTGAATTTCACTGGGTTTAAACAGTCTTCTGCTGTTTCTATTGACCGGGCTCATGAAATGTTCCTTTGCAGCATATTTGGCTTCCAATTTCTGTCTTTCTGAGGTGTGAGGAGTGAATTATAACACTTGCATTAGAACAGCCAAAATGACTTATTTAGGTGTCAGAAGGACCAAATTAGGTCTCCCCACAAGGTTTTAGCAGTGTTTCCACACACCCTAGTTTTTGGACAGCTCCCTTCTGTTTTAGTGCACAATTTGTCTGAATCGTGTTAAATTTGAATTTCACTGGGTTTAAACAGTGTTCTGCTGTTTCAAATGACTGGGCTCATGGAATGTTCATTTGCAGCATATTTGGCTTCCAATTTCTGCCTTTCTGAGGTGTGAGAAGTGAATTATAACCATTACATTATTTAACAGCCCATTTGCATTAGAGCAGCCAAAATGACTTATTTAGGTGTAAGAAGGACTAAATAAGGTCTCCCCACAAGGTTTAAGCATTGTTTCTACAGACCCTAGTTATTGTACTGCTCTCTTCTTTTTTAGCGCACAAATTGTCTGAATCATGTTACATTTGAATTTCACTGGGTTTAAACAGTGTGCTGCTGTTTCTAATGACCGGGCTTATAGAATGTTCATTTGCAGCATATTTGGCTTCCGATTTCTGCCTTTCTGAGGTGTGAGAAGTGAATTATAACCATTACATTATTTAACAGCCCATTTGCATCAGAGCAGCCAAAGTGACTTATTTAGGTGTAAGAAGGACTAAATAAGGTCTCCCCACAAGGTTTAAGCATTGTTTCTACAGACCCTAGTTATTGGACTGCTCTCTTCTGTTTTAGCGCACAAATTGTCTGAATCATGTTAAATTTGAATTTCACTGGGTTTAAACAGTGTGCTGCTGTTTCTAATGACCTGGCTCATAGAATGTTCATTTGCAGCATATTTGGCTTCCAATTTCTGCCTTTCTGAGGTGTGAGAAGTGAATTATAACCATTACATTATTTAAAAGCCCATGTGCATTAGAGGAGCCAAAATGGCTTATTTAGGTGTCAGAAGCACCAAATAAGGTTTCCCCACAAGGTTTAAGCATTGCTTCTTCAGACCCTAGTTATTGGACTGCTCTCTTCTGTTTTAGCGCACAAATTGTCTGAATCATGTTAAATTTGAGTTTCACTGGGTTTAAACAGTCTTCTGCTGTTTCTAATGACCGGGCTCATAGAATGTTCCTTTGCAGCATATTTGGCTTCCAATTTCTGCCTTTCTGAGGTGTGAGAAGTGAATTATAACCATTACATTATTTAACAGCCCATTTGCATTAGAGCAGCCAAAGTGACTTATTTAGGTGTCAGAAGGACTAAATAAGGTCTCCCCACAAGGTTTAAGCATTGTTTCTACTGACCCTAGTTATTGGACTGCTCTCTTCTGTTTTAGCGCACAAATTGTCTGAATCATGTTAAATTTGAATTCCACTGGGTTTAAACAGTGTGCTGCTGTTTCTAATGACCGGGCTCATAGAATGTTCATTTGCAGCATATTTGGCTTCCAATTTCTGCCTTTCTGAGGTGTGAGAAGTGAATTATAACCGTTACATTATTTAACATCCCATTTGCATTAGAGCAGCCAAAATGAATGGTGTCAGAAGGACTAAATAAGGTCTCCCCACAAGGTTTAAGCATTGTTTCCACACACCCTAGTTATTGGACTGCTCTCTTCTGTTTTAGCCCACAAATTGTCTGAATCATGTTAAATTTGAATATCACTGGGTTTAAACAGTGTTCTGCTGTTTCTAATGACCGGGCTCATAGAATGTTCATTTGCAGCATATTTGGCTGTCAATTTCTGCCTTTCTGAGGTGTGAGAAGTGAATTATAACCGTTACATTATTTAACATCCCATTTGCATTAGAGCAGCCAAAATGAATGGTGTCAGAAGGACTAAATAAGGTCTCCCCACAAGGTTTAAGCATTGTTTCCACACACCCTAGTTATTGGACTGCTCTCTTCTGTTTTAGCCCACAACTTGTCTGAATCATCTTAAATTTGAATTTCACTGGGTTTAAACAGTGTTCGTCTGTTTCTAATGACCGGGCTCATAGAATGTTCATTTGCAGCATATTTGGCTTCCAATTTCTGCTGTTCTGATGTGTGAGAAGTGAATTATAACCATTACATTATTTAACAGCCCATTTGCATTAGAGCAGCCAAAATGACTTATTTAGCTGTCAGAAGGACCAAATAAGGTCTCCCCACAAGCTTTTCGCAGTGTTTCCAAACACCCTAGTTATTGGACTGCTCTCTTCTTTTTTTAGCGCACAAATTGTCTGAATCGTGTTAAATTTGAATTTCACTGGGTTTAAACAGTGTTCTGCTGTTTCAAATGACTGGGCTCATGGAATGTTCATTTGCAGCATATTTGGCTTCCAATTTCTGCCTTTCTGAGGTGTGAGAAGTGAATTATAACCATTACATTATTTAACAGCCCATTTGCATTAGAGCAGCCAAAATGACTTATTTAGGTGTCAGAAGGACTAAATAAGGTCTCCCCACAAGGTTTAAGCATTGTTTCTACAGACCCTAGTTATTGGACTGCTCTCTTCTGTTTTAGCGCACAAATTGTCTGAATCATGTTAAATTTGAATTTCACTGGGTTTAAACAGTGTGCTGCTGTTTCTAATGACCGGGCTCATAGAATGTTCATTTGCAGCATATTTGGCTTCCAATTTCTGCCTTTCTGAGGTGTGAGGAGTGAATTATAACCATTACATTATTTAACATTCCATTTGCATTAGAGCAGCCAAAATGACTGGTGTCAGAAGGACTAAATAAGGTCTCCCCACAAGGTTTAAGCATTGTTTCCACACACCCTAGTTATTGGACTGCTCTCTTCTGTTTTAGCCCACAACTTGTCTGAATCATGTTAAATTTGAATATCACTGGGTTTAAACAGTGTTCTGCTGTTTCTAATGACCGGGCTCATAGAATGTTCATTTGCAGCATATTTGGCTTTCAATTTCTGCCTTTCTGAGGTGTGAGAAGTGAATTATAACCGTTACATTATTTAACATCCCATTTGCATTAGAGCAGCCAAAATGACTGGTGTCAGAAGGACTAAATAAGGTCTCCCCACAAGGTTTAAGCATTGTTTCCACACACCCTAGTTATTGGACTGCTCTCTTCTGTTTTAGCCCACAACTTGTCTGAATCATCTTAAATTTGAATTTCACTGGGTTTAAACAGTGTTCGGCTGTTTCTAATGACCGGGCTCATAGAATGTTCATTTGCAGCATATTTGGCTTGCAATTTCTGCCTTTCTGAGGTGTGAGAAGTGAATCATAACCATTACATTTTTTGACTACCCATTCGCATTAGAGCAGCCAAAATGACTTATTTAGCTGTCAGAAGGACCAAATAAGGTCTCCCCACAAGGTTTTAGCAGTGTTTCCACACACCCTAGTTTTTCGACAGCTCCCTTCTGTTTTAGCGCACAAATTGTCTGAATCATGTTAAACTTGGATTTCAGTGGGTTTAAAAAGTGTGCTGCTGTTTCAAATGACTGGGCTCATAGAATGTTCATTTGCAGCATATTTGGCTTCCAATTTCTGCTGTTCTGATGTGTGAGAAGTGAATTATAACCATTACATTATTTAACAGCCCATTTGCATTAGAGCAGCCAAAATGACTTATTTAGCTGTCAGAAGGACCAAATAAGGTCTCCCCACATGGTTTAAGCATTGTTTCTACAGACCCTAGTTATTGGACTGCTCTCTTCTGTTTTAGCCCACAAATTGTCTGAATCATGTTAAATTTGAATTTCACTGGGTTTAAACAGTCTTCTGCTGTTTCTATTGACCGGGCTCATGAAATGTTCCTTTGCAGCATATTTGGCTTCCAATTTCTGTCTTTCTGAGGTGTGAGGAGTGAATTATAACACTTGCATTAGAACAGCCAAAATGACTTATTTAGGTGTCAGAAGGACCAAATTAGGTCTCCCCACAAGGTTTTAGCAGTGTTTCCACACACCCTAGTTTTTGGACAGCTCCCTTCTGTTTTAGTGCACAATTTGTCTGAATCGTGTTAAATTTGAATTTCACTGGGTTTAAACAGTGTTCTGCTGTTTCAAATGACTGGGTTCATGGAATGTTCATTTGCAGCATATTTGGCTTCCAATTTCTGCCTTTCTGAGGTGTGAGAAGTGAATTATAACCATTACATTATTTAACAGCCCATTTGCATTAGAGCAGCCAAAATGACTTATTTAGGTGTAAGAAGGACTAAATAAGGTCTCCCCACAAGGTTTAAGCATTGTTTCTACAGACCCTAGTTATTGTACTGCTCTCTTCTTTTTTAGCGCACAAATTGTCTGAATCATGTTACATTTGAATTTCACTGGGTTTAAACAGTGTGCTGCTGTTTCTAATGACCGGGCTTATAGAATGTTCATTTGCAGCATATTTGGCTTCCGATTTCTGCCTTTCTGAGGTGTGAGAAGTGAATTATAACCATTACATTATTTAACAGCCCATTTGCATTAGAGCAGCCAAAGTGACTTATTTAGGTGTAAGAAGGACTAAATAAGGTCTCCCCACAAGGTTTAAGCATTGTTTCTACAGACCCTAGTTATTGGACTGCTCTCTTCTGTTTTAGCGCACAAATTGTCTGAATCATGTTAAATTTGAATTTCACTGGGTTTAAACAGTGTGCTGCTGTTTCTAATGACCTGGCTCATAGAATGTTCATTTGCAGCATATTTGGCTTCCAATTTCTGCCTTTCTGAGGTGTGAGAAGTGAATTATAACCATTACATTATTTAACAGCCCATTTGCATTAGAGCAGCCAAAGTGACTTATTTAGGTGTCAGAAGGACTAAATAAGGCCCCCCACAAGATTTAAGCATTGTTTCCACACACCCTAGTTATTGGACTGCTCTCTTCTGTTTTAGCGCACAAATTGTCTGAATCATGTTAAATTTGAATTTCACTGGGTTTAAACAGTGTGCTGCTGTTTCTAATGACCGGGCTCATAGAATGTTCATTTGCAGCATATTTGGCTTCCAATTTCTGCCTTTCTGAGGTGTGAGAAGTGAATTATAACCATTACATTATTTAAAAGCCCATGTGCATTAGAGGAGCCAAAATGGCTTATTTAGGTGTCAGAAGAACCAAATAAGGTCTCCCCACAAGGTTTAAGCATTGTTTCTACAGACCCTAGTTATTGGACTGCTCTCTTCTGTTTTAGCGCACAAATTGTCTGAATCATGTTAAATTTGAGTTCCACTGGGTTTAAACAGTCTTCTGCTGTTTCTAATGACCGGGCTCATAGAATGTTCCTTTGCAGCATATTTGGCTTCCAATTTCTGCCTTTCTGAGGTGTGAGAAGTGAATTATAACCATTACATTATTTAAAAGCCCATGTGCATTAGAGGAGCCAAAATGGCTTATTTAGGTGTCAGAAGCACCAAATAAGGTCTCCCCACAAGGTTTAAGCATTGTTTCTACAGACCCTAGTTATTGGACTGCTCTCTTCTGTTTTAGCCCACAAATTGTCTGAATCATGTTAAATTTGAATTTCACTGGTTTTAAACAGTCTTCTGCTGTTTCTCATGAAATGTTCCTTTGCAGCATATTTGGCTTCCAATTTCTGTCTTTCTGAGGTGTGAGGAGTGAATTATAACACTTGCATTAGAACAGCCAAAATGACTTATTTAGGTGTCAAAAGGACCAAATTAGGTCTCCCCACAAGGTTTTAGCAGTGTTTCCACACACCCTAGTTTTTGGACAGCTCCCTTCTGTTTTAGTGCACAATTTGTCTGAATCGTGTTAAATTTGAATTTCACTGGGTTTAAACAGTGTTCTGCTGTTTCAAATGACTGGGCTCATGGAATGTTCATTTGCAGCATATTTGGCTTCCAATTTCTGCCTTTCTGAGGTGTGAGAAGTGAATTATAACCATTACATTATTTAACAGCCCATTTGCATTAGAGCAGCCAAAATGACTTATTTAGGTGTAAGAAGGACTAAATAAGGTCTCCCCACAAGGTTTAAGCATTGTTTCTACAGACCCTAGTTATTGGACTGCTCTCTTCTGTTTTAGCGCACAAATTGTCTGAATCATGTTAAATTTGAATATCACTGGGTTTAAACAGTGTGCTGCTGTTTCTAATGACCTGGCTCATAGAATGTTCATTTGCAGCATATTTGGCTTCCAATTTCTGCCTTTCTGAGGTGTGAGAAGTGAATTATAACCATTACATTATTTAACATCCCATTTGCATTAGAGCAGCCAAAATGACTGGTGTCAGAAGGACTAAATAAGGTCTCCCCACAAGGTTTAAGCATTGTTTCCACACACCCTAGTTATTGGACTGCTCTTTTCTGGTTTAGCCCACAACTTGTCTGAATCATCTTAAATTTGAATTTCAATGGGTTTAAACAGTGTTCGGCTGTTTCTAATGACCGGGCTCATAGAATGTTCATTTGCAGCATATTTGGCTTGCAATTTCTGCCTTTCTGAGGTGTGAGAAGTGAATCATAACCATTACATTTTTTGACTACCCATTCGCATTAGAGCAGCCAAAATGACTTATTTAGCTGTCAGAAGGACTAAATAAGGTATCCCCACAAGGTTTAAGCATTGTTTCTACAGACCCTAGTTATTGGACTGCTCTCTTCTGTTTTAGCCCACAAATTGTCTGAATCATGTTAAATTTGAATTTCACTGGGTTTAAACAGTCTTCTGCTGTTTCTAATGACCGGGCTCATGAAATGTTCCTTTGCAGCATATTTGGCTTCCAATTTCTGTCTTTCTGAGGTGTGAGGAGTGAATTATAACACTTGCATTAGAACAGCCAAAATGACTTATTTAGGTGTCAGAAGGACCAAATTAGGTCTCCCCACAAGGTTTTAGCAGTGTTTCCACACACCCTAGTTATTGGACTGCTCTCTTCTGTTTTAGCGCACAAATTGTCTGAATCATGTTAAATTTGAATTTCACTGGGTTTAAACAGTGTGCTGCTGTTTCTAATGACCTGGCTCATAGAATGTTCATTTGCAGCATATTTGGCTTCCAATTTCTGCCTTTCTGAGGTGTTAGAAGTGAATTATAACCATTACATTATTTAAAAGCCCATGTGCATTAGAGGAGCCAAAATGGCTTATTTAGGTGTCAGAAGCACCAAATAAGGTTTCCCCACAAGGTTTAAGCATTGCTTCTTCAGACCCTAGTTATTGAACTGCTCTCTTCTGTTTTAGCGCACAAATTGTCTGAATCATGTTAAATTTGAGTTTCACTGGGTTTAAACAGTCTTCTGCTGTTTCTAATGACCGGGCTCATAGAATGTTCCTTTGCAGCATATTTGGCTTCCAATTTCTGCCTTTCTGATATGTGAGAAGTGAATTATAACCATTACATTTATTGACAACCCACTTGCATTCGAGCAGCCAAAATCACTTATTTAGGCGTCAGAAGGACTAAATAAGGTCTCCCCACAAGGTTTATGCATTGTTTCTACTGACCCTAGTTATTGCACTGCTCTCTTCTGTTTTAGCACACAAATTGAATCATGTTAAATCTGAATTTCACTGGGTTTAAACAGTGTGCTGCTGTTTCTAATGACCAGGCGTATAGAATGTTCTTTTACAGCATATTTGGCTTCCAATTTCTGCCTTTCTGAGGTGTGAGAAGTGAATTATAACCATTACATTATTTAACAGCCCATGTGCATTAGAGGAGCCAAAATGGCTTATTTAGGTGTCAGAAGGACCAAATAAGGTCTCCCCACAAGGTTTTAGCAGTGTTTCCACACACCCTGGTTTTTCGACAGCTCCCTTCTGTTTTAGCACACAAATTGTCTGAATCATGTTAAACTTGGATTTCAGTGGGTTTAAAAAGTGTGCTGCTGTTTCTAATGACCGGGCTCATAGAATGTTCATTTGCAGCATATTTGGCTTCCAATTTCTGCTGTTCTGATGTGTGAGAAGTGAATTATAACCATTACATTTTTTGACAACCCACTTGCATTAGTGCAGCCAAAATGACTTATTTAGGTGTCAGAAGCACCAAATAAGGTCTCCCCACAAGGTTTAAGCATTGTTTCCACACACCCTAGTTATTGGACTTCTCTCTTCTGTTTTAGCACAAAAATTGTCTGAATCATGTTAAATTTAAATTTCACTGGGTTTAAACAGTGTGCTGCTGTTTCTAATGACCGGGCTTATAGAATGTTCTTTTACAGCATATTTGGCTTCCAATTTCTGCCTTTCTGAGGTGTGAGAAGTGAATTATAACCATTACATTATTTAACATCCCATTTGCATTAGAGCAGCCAAAATGACTGGTGTCAGAAGGACTAAATAAGGTCTCCCCACAAGGTTTAAGCATTGTTTCCACACACCCTAGTAATTGGACTACTCTCTTCTGTTTTAGCCCACAAATTGTCTGAATCATGTTAAATTTGAATATCACTGGGTTTAAACAGTGTTCTGCTGTTTCTAATGACCGGGCTCATAGAATGTTCATTTGCAGCATATTTGGCTTTCAATTTCTGCCTTTCTGAGGTGTGAGAAGTGAATTATAACCGTTACATTATTTAACATCCCATTTGCATTAGAGCAGCCAAAATGACTGGTGTCAGAAGGACTAAATAAGGTCTCCCCACAAGGTTTAAGCATTGTTTCCACACACCCTAGTTATTGGACTGCTCTCTTCTGTTTTAGCCCACAACTTGTCTGAATCATCTTAAATTTGAATTTCACTGGGTTTAAACAGTGTTCTGCTGTTTCTAATGACCGGGCTCATAGAATGTTCATTTGCAGCATATTTGGCTTGCAATTTCTGCCTTTCTGAGGTGTGAGAAGTGAATCATAACCATTACATTTTTTGACTACCCATTCGCATTAGAGCAGCCAAAATGACTTATTTAGCTGTCAGAAGGACCAAATAAGGTCTCCCCACAAGGTTTTAGCAGTGTTTCCACACATCCTAGTTTTTCGACAGCTCCCTTCTGTTTTAGCGCACAAATTGTCTGAATCATGTTAAACTTGGATTTCAGTGGGTTTAAAAAGTGTGCTGCTGTTTCTAATGACCGGGCTCATAGAATGTTCATTTGCAGCATATTTGGCTTCCAATTTCTGCTGTTCTGATGTGTGAGAAGTGAATTATAACCATTACATTATTTAACAGCCCATTTGCATTAGAGCAGCCAAAATGACTTATTTAGCTGTCAGAAGGACCAAATAAGGTCTCCCCACAAGCTTTTCGCAGTGTTTCCACACACCCTAGTTTTTGGACAGCTCCCTTCTGTTTTAGTGCACAATTTGTCTGAATCGTGTTAAATTTGAATTTCACTGGGTTTAAACAGTGTTCTGCTGTTTCAAATGACTGGGCTCATGGAATGTTCATTTGCAGCATATTTGGCTTCCAATTTCTGCCTTTCTGAGGTGTGAGAAGTGAATTATAACCATTACATTATTTAACAGCCCATTTGCATTAGAGCAGCCAAAATGACTTATTTAGGTGTAAGAAGGACTAAATAAGGTCTCCCCACAAGGTTTAAGCATTGTTTCTACAGACCCTAGTTATTGTACTGCTCTCTTCTTTTTTAGCGCACAAATTGTCTGAATCATGTTACATTTGAATTTCACTGGGTTTAAACAGTGTGCTGCTGTTTCAAATGACTGGGCTCATGGAATGTTCATTTGCAGCATATTTGGCTTCCGATTTCTGCCTTTCTGAGGTGTGAGAAGTGAATTATAACCATTACATTATTTAACAGCCCATTTGCATTAGAGCAGCCAAAGTGACTTATTTAGGTGTCAGAAGGACTAAATAAGGCCCCCCACAAGATTTAAGCATTGTTTCCACACACCCTAGTTATTGGACTGCTCTCTTCTGTTTTAGCGCACAAATTGTCTGAATCATGTTAAATTTGAATTTCACTGGGTTTAAACAGTGTGCTGCTGTTTCTAATGACCGGGCTCATAGAATGTTCATTTGCAGCATATTTGGCTTCCAATTTCTGCCTTTCTGAGGTGTGAGAAGTGAATTATAACCATTACATTATTTAAAAGCCCATGTGCATTAGAGGAGCCAAAATGGCTTATTTAGGTGTCAGAAGAACCAAATAAGGTCTCCCCACAAGGTTTAAGCATTGTTTCTACAGACCCTAGTTATTGGACTGCTCTCTTCTGTTTTAGCGCACAAATTGTCTGAATCATGTTAAATTTGAGTTTCACTGGGTTTAAACAGTCTTCTGCTGTTTCTAATGACCGGGCTCATAGAATGTTCCTTTGCAGCATATTTGGCTTCCAATTTCTGCCTTTCTGAGGTGTGAGAAGTGAATTATAACCATTACATTATTTAAAAGCCCATGTGCATTAAAGGAGCCAAAATGGCTTATTTAGGTGTCAGAAGCACCAAATAAGGTCTCCCCACAAGGTTTAAGCATTGTTTCTACAGACCCTAGTTATTGGACTTCTCTCTTCTGTTTTAGCCCACAAATTGTCTGAATCATGTTAAATTTGAATTTCACTGGGTTTAAACAGTCTTCTGCTGTTTCTAATGACCGGGCTCATGAAATGTTCCTTTGCAGCATATTTGGCTTCCAATTTCTGTCTTTCTGAGGTGTGAGGAGTGAATTATAACACTTGCATTAGAACAGCCAAAATGACTTATTTAGGTGTCAGAAGGACCAAATTAGGTCTCCCCACAAGGTTTTAGCAGTGTTTCCACACACCCTAGTTTTTGGACAGCTCCCTTCTGTTTTAGTGCACAATTTGTCTAAATCGTGTTAAATTTGAATTTCACTGGGTTTAAACAGTGTTCTGCTGTTTCAAATGACTGGGCTCATGGAATGTTCATTTGCAGCATATTTGGCTTCCAATTTCTGCCTTTCTGAGGTGTGAGAAGTGAATTATAACCATTACATTATTTAACAACCCATTTGCATTAGAGCAGCCAAAATGACTTATTTAGGTGTAAGAAGGACTAAATAAGGTCTCCCCACAAGGTTTAAGCATTGTTTCTACAGACCCTAGTTATTGGACTGCTCTCTTCTGTTTTAGCGCACAAATTGTCTGAATCATGTTAAATTTGAATTTCACTGGGTTTAAACAGTGTGCTGCTCTTTCTAATGACCTGGCTCATAGAATGTTCATTTGCAGCATATTTGGCTTCCAATTTCTGCCTTTCTGAGGTGTGAGAAGTGAATTATAACCATTACATTATTTAAAAGCCCATGTGCATTAGAGGAGCCAAAATGGTTTATTTAGGTGTCAGAAGCACCAAATAAGGTTTCCCCACAAGGTTTAAGCATTGCTTCTTCAGACCCTAGTTATTGGACTGCTCTCTTCTGTTTTAGCGCACAAATTGTCTGAATCATGTTAAATTTGAGTTTCACTGGGTTTAAACAGTCTTCTGCTGTTTCTAATGACCGGGCTCATAGAATGTTCCTTTGCAGCATATTTGGCTTCCAATTTCTGTCTTTCTGAGGTGTGAGAAGTGAATTATAACCATTACATTATTTAAAAGCCCATGTGCATTAGAGGAGCCAAAATGGCTTATTTAGGTGTCAGAAGCACCAAATAAGGTCTCCCCACAAGGTTTAAGCATTGTTTCTACAGACCCTAGTTATTGGACTGCTCTCTTCTGTTTTAGCCCACAAATTGTCTGAATCATGTTAAATTTGAATTTCACTGGGTTTAAACAGTCTTCTGCTGTTTCTTATGACCAGGCTCATGAAATGTTCCTTTGCAGCATATTTGGCTTCCAATTTCTGTCTTTCTGAGGTGTGAGGAGTGAATTATAACACTTGCATTAGAACAGCCAAAATGACTTATTTAGGTGTCAGAAGGACCAAATTAGGTCTCCCCACAAGGTTTTAGCAGTGTTTCCACACACCCTAGTTTTTGGACAGCTCCCTTCTGTTTTAGTGCACAATTTGTCTGAATCGTGTTAAATTTGAATTTCACTGGGTTTAAACAGTGTTCTGCTGTTTCAAATGACTGGGCTCATGGAATGTTCATTTGCAGCATATTTGGCTTCCAATTTCTGCCTTTCTGAGGTGTGAGAAGTGAATTATAACCATTACATTATTTAACAGCCCATTTGCATTAGAGCAGCCAAAATGACTTATTTAGGTGTAAGAAGGACTAAATAAGGTCTCCCCACAAGGTTTAAGCATTGTTTATACAGACCCTAGTTATTGGACTTCTCTCTTCTGTTTTAGCACACAAATTGTCTGAATCATGTTAAATTTGAATTTCACTGGGTTTAAACAGTGTTCTGCTGTTTCAAATGACTGGGCTCATGGAATGTTCATTTGCAGCATATTTGGCTTCCAATTTCTGCCTTTCTGAGGTGTGAGAAGTGAATTATAACCATTACATTATTTAACAACCCATTTGCATTAGAGCAGCCAAAATGACTTATTTAGGTGTAAGAAGGACTAAATAAGGTCTCCCCACAAGGTTTAAGCATTGTTTCTACAGACCCTAGTTATTGGACTGCTCTCTTCTGTTTTAGCGCACAAATTGTCTGAATCATGTTAAATTTGAGTTTCACTGGGTTTAAACAGTCTTCTGCTGTTTCTAATGACCGGGCTCATAGAATGTTCCTTTGCAGCATATTTGGCTTCCAATTTCTGCCTTTCTGAGGTGTGAGAAGTGAATTATAACCATTACATTATTTAAAAGCCCATGTGCATTAAAGGAGCCAAAATGGCTTATTTAGGTGTCAGAAGCACCAAATAAGGTCTCCCCACAAGGTTTAAGCATTGTTTCTACAGACCCTAGTTATTGGACTTCTCTCTTCTGTTTTAGCCCACAAATTGTCTGAATCATGTTAAATTTGAATTTCACTGGGTTTAAACAGTCTTCTGCTGTTTCTAATGACCGGGCTCATGAAATGTTCCTTTGCAGCATATTTGGCTTCCAATTTCTGTCTTTCTGAGGTGTGAGGAGTGAATTATAACACTTGCATTAGAACAGCCAAAATGACTTATTTAGGTGTCAGAAGGACCAAATTAGGTCTCCCCACAAGGTTTTAGCAGTGTTTCCACACACCCTAGTTTTTGGACAGCTCCCTTCTGTTTTAGTGCACAATTTGTCTAAATCGTGTTAAATTTGAATTTCACTGGGTTTAAACAGTGTTCTGCTGTTTCAAATGACTGGGCTCATGGAATGTTCATTTGCAGCATATTTGGCTTCCAATTTCTGCCTTTCTGAGGTGTGAGAAGTGAATTATAACCATTACATTATTTAACAACCCATTTGCATTAGAGCAGCCAAAATGACTTATTTAGGTGTAAGAAGGACTAAATAAGGTCTCCCCACAAGGTTTAAGCATTGTTTCTACAGACCCTAGTTATTGGACTGCTCTCTTCTGTTTTAGCGCACAAATTGTCTGAATCATGTTAAATTTGAATTTCACTGGGTTTAAACAGTGTGCTGCTCTTTCTAATGACCTGGCTCATAGAATGTTCATTTGCAGCATATTTGGCTTCCAATTTCTGCCTTTCTGAGGTGTGAGAAGTGAATTATAACCATTACATTATTTAAAAGCCCATGTGCATTAGAGGAGCCAAAATGGTTTATTTAGGTGTCAGAAGCACCAAATAAGGTTTCCCCACAAGGTTTAAGCATTGCTTCTTCAGACCCTAGTTATTGGACTGCTCTCTTCTGTTTTAGCGCACAAATTGTCTGAATCATGTTAAATTTGAGTTTCACTGGGTTTAAACAGTCTTCTGCTGTTTCTAATGACCGGGCTCATAGAATGTTCCTTTGCAGCATATTTGGCTTCCAATTTCTGTCTTTCTGAGGTGTGAGAAGTGAATTATAACCATTACATTATTTAAAAGCCCATGTGCATTAGAGGAGCCAAAATGGCTTATTTAGGTGTCAGAAGCACCAAATAAGGTCTCCCCACAAGGTTTAAGCATTGTTTCCACACACCCTAGTTATTGGACTGCTCTCTTCTGTTTTAGCCCACAACTTGTCTGAATCATCTTAAATTTGAATTTCACTGGGTTTAAACAGTGTTCGTCTGTTTCTAATGACCGGGCTCATAGAATGTTCATTTGCAGCATATTTGGCTTCCAATTTCTGCTGTTCTGATGTGTGAGAAGTGAATTATAACCATTACATTATTTAACAGCCCATTTGCATTAGAGCAGCCAAAATGACTTATTTAGCTGTCAGAAGGACCAAATAAGGTCTCCCCACAAGCTTTTCGCAGTGTTTCCAAACACCCTAGTTATTGGACTGCTCTCTTCTTTTTTTAGCGCACAAATTGTCTGAATCGTGTTAAATTTGAATTTCACTGGGTTTAAACAGTGTTCTGCTGTTTCAAATGACTGGGCTCATGGAATGTTCATTTGCAGCATATTTGGCTTCCAATTTCTGCCTTTCTGAGGTGTGAGAAGTGAATTATAACCATTACATTATTTAACAGCCCATTTGCATTAGAGCAGCCAAAATGACTTATTTAGGTGTCAGAAGGACTAAATAAGGTCTCCCCACAAGGTTTAAGCATTGTTTCTACAGACCCTAGTTATTGGACTGCTCTCTTCTGTTTTAGCGCACAAATTGTCTGAATCATGTTAAATTTGAATTTCACTGGGTTTAAACAGTGTGCTGCTGTTTCTAATGACCGGGCTCATAGAATGTTCATTTGCAGCATATTTGGCTTCCAATTTCTGCCTTTCTGAGGTGTGAGGAGTGAATTATAACCATTACATTATTTAACATCCCATTTGCATTAGAGCAGCCAAAATGACTGGTGTCAGAAGGACTAAATAAGGTCTCCCCACAAGGTTTAAGCATTGTTTCCACACACCCTAGTTATTGGACTGCTCTCTTCTGTTTTAGCCCACAACTTGTCTGAATCATGTTAAATTTGAATATCACTGGGTTTAAACAGTGTTCTGCTGTTTCTAATGACCGGGCTCATAGAATGTTCATTTGCAGCATATTTGGCTTTCAATTTCTGCCTTTCTGAGGTGTGAGAAGTGAATTATAACCGTTACATTATTTAACATCCCATTTGCATTAGAGCAGCCAAAATGACTGGTGTCAGAAGGACTAAATAAGGTCTCCCCACAAGGTTTAAGCATTGTTTCCACACACCCTAGTTATTGGACTGCTCTCTTCTGTTTTAGCCCACAACTTGTCTGAATCATCTTAAATTTGAATTTCACTGGGTTTAAACAGTGTTCGGCTGTTTCTAATGACCGGGCTCATAGAATGTTCATTTGCAGCATATTTGGCTTGCAATTTCTGCCTTTCTGAGGTGTGAGAAGTGAATCATAACCATTACATTTTTTGACTACCCATTCGCATTAGAGCAGCCAAAATGACTTATTTAGCTGTCAGAAGGACCAAATAAGGTCTCCCCACAAGGTTTTAGCAGTGTTTCCACACACCCTAGTTTTTCGACAGCTCCCTTCTGTTTTAGCGCACAAATTGTCTGAATCATGTTAAACTTGGATTTCAGTGGGTTTAAAAAGTGTGCTGCTGTTTCAAATGACTGGGCTCATAGAATGTTCATTTGCAGCATATTTGGCTTCCAATTTCTGCTGTTCTGATGTGTGAGAAGTGAATTATAACCATTACATTATTTAACAGCCCATTTGCATTAGAGCAGCCAAAATGACTTATTTAGCTGTCAGAAGGACCAAATAAGGTCTCCCCACATGGTTTAAGCATTGTTTCTACAGACCCTAGTTATTGGACTGCTCTCTTCTGTTTTAGCCCACAAATTGTCTGAATCATGTTAAATTTGAATTTCACTGGGTTTAAACAGTCTTCTGCTGTTTCTATTGACCGGGCTCATGAAATGTTCCTTTGCAGCATATTTGGCTTCCAATTTCTGTCTTTCTGAGGTGTGAGGAGTGAATTATAACACTTGCATTAGAACAGCCAAAATGACTTATTTAGGTGTCAGAAGGACCAAATTAGGTCTCCCCACAAGGTTTTAGCAGTGTTTCCACACACCCTAGTTTTTGGACAGCTCCCTTCTGTTTTAGTGCACAATTTGTCTGAATCGTGTTAAATTTGAATTTCACTGGGTTTAAACAGTGTTCTGCTGTTTCAAATGACTGGGCTCATGGAATGTTCATTTGCAGCATATTTGGCTTCCAATTTCTGCCTTTCTGAGGTGTGAGAAGTGAATTATAACCATTACATTATTTAACAGCCCATTTGCATTAGAGCAGCCAAAATGACTTATTTAGGTGTAAGAAGGACTAAATAAGGTCTCCCCACAAGGTTTAAGCATTGTTTCTACAGACCCTAGTTATTGTACTGCTCTCTTCTTTTTTAGCGCACAAATTGTCTGAATCATGTTACATTTGAATTTCACTGGGTTTAAACAGTGTGCTGCTGTTTCTAATGACCGGGCTTATAGAATGTTCATTTGCAGCATATTTGGCTTCCGATTTCTGCCTTTCTGAGGTGTGAGAAGTGAATTATAACCATTACATTATTTAACAGCCCATTTGCATCAGAGCAGCCAAAGTGACTTATTTAGGTGTAAGAAGGACTAAATAAGGTCTCCCCACAAGGTTTAAGCATTGTTTCTACAGACCCTAGTTATTGGACTGCTCTCTTCTGTTTTAGCGCACAAATTGTCTGAATCATGTTAAATTTGAATTTCACTGGGTTTAAACAGTGTGCTGCTGTTTCTAATGACCTGGCTCATAGAATGTTCATTTGCAGCATATTTGGCTTCCAATTTCTGCCTTTCTGAGGTGTGAGAAGTGAATTATAACCATTACATTATTTAAAAGCCCATGTGCATTAGAGGAGCCAAAATGGCTTATTTAGGTGTCAGAAGCACCAAATAAGGTTTCCCCACAAGGTTTAAGCATTGCTTCTTCAGACCCTAGTTATTGGACTGCTCTCTTCTGTTTTAGCGCACAAATTGTCTGAATCATGTTAAATTTGAGTTTCACTGGGTTTAAACAGTCTTCTGCTGTTTCTAATGACCGGGCTCATAGAATGTTCCTTTGCAGCATATTTGGCTTCCAATTTCTGCCTTTCTGAGGTGTGAGAAGTGAATTATAACCATTACATTATTTAACAGCCCATTTGCATTAGAGCAGCCAAAGTGACTTATTTAGGTGTCAGAAGGACTAAATAAGGTCTCCCCACAAGGTTTAAGCATTGTTTCTACTGACCCTAGTTATTGGACTGCTCTCTTCTGTTTTAGCGCACAAATTGTCTGAATCATGTTAAATTTGAATTCCACTGGGTTTAAACAGTGTGCTGCTGTTTCTAATGACCGGGCTCATAGAATGTTCATTTGCAGCATATTTGGCTTCCAATTTCTGCCTTTCTGAGGTGTGAGAAGTGAATTATAACCGTTACATTATTTAACATCCCATTTGCATTAGAGCAGCCAAAATGAATGGTGTCAGAAGGACTAAATAAGGTCTCCCCACAAGGTTTAAGCATTGTTTCCACACACCCTAGTTATTGGACTGCTCTCTTCTGTTTTAGCCCACAAATTGTCTGAATCATGTTAAATTTGAATATCACTGGGTTTAAACAGTGTTCTGCTGTTTCTAATGACCGGGCTCATAGAATGTTCATTTGCAGCATATTTGGCTGTCAATTTCTGCCTTTCTGAGGTGTGAGAAGTGAATTATAACCGTTACATTATTTAACATCCCATTTGCATTAGAGCAGCCAAAATGAATGGTGTCAGAAGGACTAAATAAGGTCTCCCCACAAGGTTTAAGCATTGTTTCCACACACCCTAGTTATTGGACTGCTCTCTTCTGTTTTAGCCCACAACTTGTCTGAATCATCTTAAATTTGAATTTCACTGGGTTTAAACAGTGTTCGTCTGTTTCTAATGACCGGGCTCATAGAATGTTCATTTGCAGCATATTTGGCTTCCAATTTCTGCTGTTCTGATGTGTGAGAAGTGAATTATAACCATTACATTATTTAACAGCCCATTTGCATTAGAGCAGCCAAAATGACTTATTTAGCTGTCAGAAGGACCAAATAAGGTCTCCCCACAAGCTTTTCGCAGTGTTTCCAAACACCCTAGTTATTGGACTGCTCTCTTCTTTTTTTAGCGCACAAATTGTCTGAATCGTGTTAAATTTGAATTTCACTGGGTTTAAACAGTGTTCTGCTGTTTCAAATGACTGGGCTCATGGAATGTTCATTTGCAGCATATTTGGCTTCCAATTTCTGCCTTTCTGAGGTGTGAGAAGTGAATTATAACCATTACATTATTTAACAGCCCATTTGCATTAGAGCAGCCAAAATGACTTATTTAGGTGTCAGAAGGACTAAATAAGGTCTCCCCACAAGGTTTAAGCATTGTTTCTACAGACCCTAGTTATTGGACTGCTCTCTTCTGTTTTAGCGCACAAATTGTCTGAATCATGTTAAATTTGAATTTCACTGGGTTTAAACAGTGTGCTGCTGTTTCTAATGACCGGGCTCATAGAATGTTCATTTGCAGCATATTTGGCTTCCAATTTCTGCCTTTCTGAGGTGTGAGGAGTGAATTATAACCATTACATTATTTAACATTCCATTTGCATTAGAGCAGCCAAAATGACTGGTGTCAGAAGGACTAAATAAGGTCTCCCCACAAGGTTTAAGCATTGTTTCCACACACCCTAGTTATTGGACTGCTCTCTTCTGTTTTAGCCCACAACTTGTCTGAATCATGTTAAATTTGAATATCACTGGGTTTAAACAGTGTTCTGCTGTTTCTAATGACCGGGCTCATAGAATGTTCATTTGCAGCATATTTGGCTTTCAATTTCTGCCTTTCTGAGGTGTGAGAAGTGAATTATAACCGTTACATTATTTAACATCCCATTTGCATTAGAGCAGCCAAAATGACTGGTGTCAGAAGGACTAAATAAGGTCTCCCCACAAGGTTTAAGCATTGTTTCCACACACCCTAGTTATTGGACTGCTCTCTTCTGTTTTAGCCCACAACTTGTCTGAATCATCTTAAATTTGAATTTCACTGGGTTTAAACAGTGTTCGGCTGTTTCTAATGACCGGGCTCATAGAATGTTCATTTGCAGCATATTTGGCTTGCAATTTCTGCCTTTCTGAGGTGTGAGAAGTGAATCATAACCATTACATTTTTTGACTACCCATTCGCATTAGAGCAGCCAAAATGACTTATTTAGCTGTCAGAAGGACCAAATAAGGTCTCCCCACAAGGTTTTAGCAGTGTTTCCACACACCCTAGTTTTTCGACAGCTCCCTTCTGTTTTAGCGCACAAATTGTCTGAATCATGTTAAACTTGGATTTCAGTGGGTTTAAAAAGTGTGCTGCTGTTTCAAATGACTGGGCTCATAGAATGTTCATTTGCAGCATATTTGGCTTCCAATTTCTGCTGTTCTGATGTGTGAGAAGTGAATTATAACCATTACATTATTTAACAGCCCATTTGCATTAGAGCAGCCAAAATGACTTATTTAGCTGTCAGAAGGACCAAATAAGGTCTCCCCACATGGTTTAAGCATTGTTTCTACAGACCCTAGTTATTGGACTGCTCTCTTCTGTTTTAGCCCACAAATTGTCTGAATCATGTTAAATTTGAATTTCACTGGGTTTAAACAGTCTTCTGCTGTTTCTATTGACCGGGCTCATGAAATGTTCCTTTGCAGCATATTTGGCTTCCAATTTCTGTCTTTCTGAGGTGTGAGGAGTGAATTATAACACTTGCATTAGAACAGCCAAAATGACTTATTTAGGTGTCAGAAGGACCAAATTAGGTCTCCCCACAAGGTTTTAGCAGTGTTTCCACACACCCTAGTTTTTGGACAGCTCCCTTCTGTTTTAGTGCACAATTTGTCTGAATCGTGTTAAATTTGAATTTCACTGGGTTTAAACAGTGTTCTGCTGTTTCAAATGACTGGGTTCATGGAATGTTCATTTGCAGCATATTTGGCTTCCAATTTCTGCCTTTCTGAGGTGTGAGAAGTGAATTATAACCATTACATTATTTAACAGCCCATTTGCATTAGAGCAGCCAAAATGACTTATTTAGGTGTAAGAAGGACTAAATAAGGTCTCCCCACAAGGTTTAAGCATTGTTTCTACAGACCCTAGTTATTGTACTGCTCTCTTCTTTTTTAGCGCACAAATTGTCTGAATCATGTTACATTTGAATTTCACTGGGTTTAAACAGTGTGCTGCTGTTTCTAATGACCGGGCTTATAGAATGTTCATTTGCAGCATATTTGGCTTCCGATTTCTGCCTTTCTGAGGTGTGAGAAGTGAATTATAACCATTACATTATTTAACAGCCCATTTGCATTAGAGCAGCCAAAGTGACTTATTTAGGTGTAAGAAGGACTAAATAAGGTCTCCCCACAAGGTTTAAGCATTGTTTCTACAGACCCTAGTTATTGGACTGCTCTCTTCTGTTTTAGCGCACAAATTGTCTGAATCATGTTAAATTTGAATTTCACTGGGTTTAAACAGTGTGCTGCTGTTTCTAATGACCTGGCTCATAGAATGTTCATTTGCAGCATATTTGGCTTCCAATTTCTGCCTTTCTGAGGTGTGAGAAGTGAATTATAACCATTACATTATTTAACAGCCCATTTGCATTAGAGCAGCCAAAGTGACTTATTTAGGTGTCAGAAGGACTAAATAAGGCCCCCCACAAGATTTAAGCATTGTTTCCACACACCCTAGTTATTGGACTGCTCTCTTCTGTTTTAGCGCACAAATTGTCTGAATCATGTTAAATTTGAATTTCACTGGGTTTAAACAGTGTGCTGCTGTTTCTAATGACCGGGCTCATAGAATGTTCATTTGCAGCATATTTGGCTTCCAATTTCTGCCTTTCTGAGGTGTGAGAAGTGAATTATAACCATTACATTATTTAAAAGCCCATGTGCATTAGAGGAGCCAAAATGGCTTATTTAGGTGTCAGAAGAACCAAATAAGGTCTCCCCACAAGGTTTAAGCATTGTTTCTACAGACCCTAGTTATTGGACTGCTCTCTTCTGTTTTAGCGCACAAATTGTCTGAATCATGTTAAATTTGAGTTCCACTGGGTTTAAACAGTCTTCTGCTGTTTCTAATGACCGGGCTCATAGAATGTTCCTTTGCAGCATATTTGGCTTCCAATTTCTGCCTTTCTGAGGTGTGAGAAGTGAATTATAACCATTACATTATTTAAAAGCCCATGTGCATTAGAGGAGCCAAAATGGCTTATTTAGGTGTCAGAAGCACCAAATAAGGTCTCCCCACAAGGTTTAAGCATTGTTTCTACAGACCCTAGTTATTGGACTGCTCTCTTCTGTTTTAGCCCACAAATTGTCTGAATCATGTTAAATTTGAATTTCACTGGTTTTAAACAGTCTTCTGCTGTTTCTCATGAAATGTTCCTTTGCAGCATATTTGGCTTCCAATTTCTGTCTTTCTGAGGTGTGAGGAGTGAATTATAACACTTGCATTAGAACAGCCAAAATGACTTATTTAGGTGTCAAAAGGACCAAATTAGGTCTCCCCACAAGGTTTTAGCAGTGTTTCCACACACCCTAGTTTTTGGACAGCTCCCTTCTGTTTTAGTGCACAATTTGTCTGAATCGTGTTAAATTTGAATTTCACTGGGTTTAAACAGTGTTCTGCTGTTTCAAATGACTGGGCTCATGGAATGTTCATTTGCAGCATATTTGGCTTCCAATTTCTGCCTTTCTGAGGTGTGAGAAGTGAATTATAACCATTACATTATTTAACAGCCCATTTGCATTAGAGCAGCCAAAATGACTTATTTAGGTGTAAGAAGGACTAAATAAGGTCTCCCCACAAGGTTTAAGCATTGTTTCTACAGACCCTAGTTATTGGACTGCTCTCTTCTGTTTTAGCGCACAAATTGTCTGAATCATGTTAAATTTGAATATCACTGGGTTTAAACAGTGTGCTGCTGTTTCTAATGACCTGGCTCATAGAATGTTCATTTGCAGCATATTTGGCTTCCAATTTCTGCCTTTCTGAGGTGTGAGAAGTGAATTATAACCATTACATTATTTAACATCCCATTTGCATTAGAGCAGCCAAAATGACTGGTGTCAGAAGGACTAAATAAGGTCTCCCCACAAGGTTTAAGCATTGTTTCCACACACCCTAGTTATTGGACTGCTCTTTTCTGGTTTAGCCCACAACTTGTCTGAATCATCTTAAATTTGAATTTCAATGGGTTTAAACAGTGTTCGGCTGTTTCTAATGACCGGGCTCATAGAATGTTCATTTGCAGCATATTTGGCTTGCAATTTCTGCCTTTCTGAGGTGTGAGAAGTGAATCATAACCATTACATTTTTTGACTACCCATTCGCATTAGAGCAGCCAAAATGACTTATTTAGCTGTCAGAAGGACTAAATAAGGTATCCCCACAAGGTTTAAGCATTGTTTCTACAGACCCTAGTTATTGGACTGCTCTCTTCTGTTTTAGCCCACAAATTGTCTGAATCATGTTAAATTTGAATTTCACTGGGTTTAAACAGTCTTCTGCTGTTTCTAATGACCGGGCTCATGAAATGTTCCTTTGCAGCATATTTGGCTTCCAATTTCTGTCTTTCTGAGGTGTGAGGAGTGAATTATAACACTTGCATTAGAACAGCCAAAATGACTTATTTAGGTGTCAGAAGGACCAAATTAGGTCTCCCCACAAGGTTTTAGCAGTGTTTCCACACACCCTAGTTATTGGACTGCTCTCTTCTGTTTTAGCGCACAAATTGTCTGAATCATGTTAAATTTGAATTTCACTGGGTTTAAACAGTGTGCTGCTGTTTCTAATGACCTGGCTCATAGAATGTTCATTTGCAGCATATTTGGCTTCCAATTTCTGCCTTTCTGAGGTGTTAGAAGTGAATTATAACCATTACATTATTTAAAAGCCCATGTGCATTAGAGGAGCCAAAATGGCTTATTTAGGTGTCAGAAGCACCAAATAAGGTTTCCCCACAAGGTTTAAGCATTGCTTCTTCAGACCCTAGTTATTGAACTGCTCTCTTCTGTTTTAGCGCACAAATTGTCTGAATCATGTTAAATTTGAGTTTCACTGGGTTTAAACAGTCTTCTGCTGTTTCTAATGACCGGGCTCATAGAATGTTCCTTTGCAGCATATTTGGCTTCCAATTTCTGCCTTTCTGATATGTGAGAAGTGAATTATAACCATTACATTTATTGACAACCCACTTGCATTCGAGCAGCCAAAATCACTTATTTAGGCGTCAGAAGGACTAAATAAGGTCTCCCCACAAGGTTTATGCATTGTTTCTACTGACCCTAGTTATTGCACTGCTCTCTTCTGTTTTAGCACACAAATTGAATCATGTTAAATCTGAATTTCACTGGGTTTAAACAGTGTGCTGCTGTTTCTAATGACCAGGCGTATAGAATGTTCTTTTACAGCATATTTGGCTTCCAATTTCTGCCTTTCTGAGGTGTGAGAAGTGAATTATAACCATTACATTATTTAACAGCCCATGTGCATTAGAGGAGCCAAAATGGCTTATTTAGGTGTCAGAAGGACCAAATAAGGTCTCCCCACAAGGTTTTAGCAGTGTTTCCACACACCCTGGTTTTTCGACAGCTCCCTTCTGTTTTAGCACACAAATTGTCTGAATCATGTTAAACTTGGATTTCAGTGGGTTTAAAAAGTGTGCTGCTGTTTCTAATGACCGGGCTCATAGAATGTTCATTTGCAGCATATTTGGCTTCCAATTTCTGCTGTTCTGATGTGTGAGAAGTGAATTATAACCATTACATTTTTTGACAACCCACTTGCATTAGTGCAGCCAAAATGACTTATTTAGGTGTCAGAAGCACCAAATAAGGTCTCCCCACAAGGTTTAAGCATTGTTTCCACACACCCTAGTTATTGGACTTCTCTCTTCTGTTTTAGCACAAAAATTGTCTGAATCATGTTAAATTTAAATTTCACTGGGTTTAAACAGTGTGCTGCTGTTTCTAATGACCGGGCTTATAGAATGTTCTTTTACAGCATATTTGGCTTCCAATTTCTGCCTTTCTGAGGTGTGAGAAGTGAATTATAACCATTACATTATTTAACATCCCATTTGCATTAGAGCAGCCAAAATGACTGGTGTCAGAAGGACTAAATAAGGTCTCCCCACAAGGTTTAAGCATTGTTTCCACACACCCTAGTAATTGGACTACTCTCTTCTGTTTTAGCCCACAAATTGTCTGAATCATGTTAAATTTGAATATCACTGGGTTTAAACAGTGTTCTGCTGTTTCTAATGACCGGGCTCATAGAATGTTCATTTGCAGCATATTTGGCTTTCAATTTCTGCCTTTCTGAGGTGTGAGAAGTGAATTATAACCGTTACATTATTTAACATCCCATTTGCATTAGAGCAGCCAAAATGACTGGTGTCAGAAGGACTAAATAAGGTCTCCCCACAAGGTTTAAGCATTGTTTCCACACACCCTAGTTATTGGACTGCTCTCTTCTGTTTTAGCCCACAACTTGTCTGAATCATCTTAAATTTGAATTTCACTGGGTTTAAACAGTGTTCTGCTGTTTCTAATGACCGGGCTCATAGAATGTTCATTTGCAGCATATTTGGCTTGCAATTTCTGCCTTTCTGAGGTGTGAGAAGTGAATCATAACCATTACATTTTTTGACTACCCATTCGCATTAGAGCAGCCAAAATGACTTATTTAGCTGTCAGAAGGACCAAATAAGGTCTCCCCACAAGGTTTTAGCAGTGTTTCCACACATCCTAGTTTTTCGACAGCTCCCTTCTGTTTTAGCGCACAAATTGTCTGAATCATGTTAAACTTGGATTTCAGTGGGTTTAAAAAGTGTGCTGCTGTTTCTAATGACCGGGCTCATAGAATGTTCATTTGCAGCATATTTGGCTTCCAATTTCTGCTGTTCTGATGTGTGAGAAGTGAATTATAACCATTACATTATTTAACAGCCCATTTGCATTAGAGCAGCCAAAATGACTTATTTAGCTGTCAGAAGGACCAAATAAGGTCTCCCCACAAGCTTTTCGCAGTGTTTCCACACACCCTAGTTTTTGGACAGCTCCCTTCTGTTTTAGTGCACAATTTGTCTGAATCGTGTTAAATTTGAATTTCACTGGGTTTAAACAGTGTTCTGCTGTTTCAAATGACTGGGCTCATGGAATGTTCATTTGCAGCATATTTGGCTTCCAATTTCTGCCTTTCTGAGGTGTGAGAAGTGAATTATAACCATTACATTATTTAACAGCCCATTTGCATTAGAGCAGCCAAAATGACTTAT
Source organism: Fundulus diaphanus (assembly GCA_037039145.1). Classification (NCBI taxonomy): domain Eukaryota; kingdom Metazoa; phylum Chordata; class Actinopteri; order Cyprinodontiformes; family Fundulidae; genus Fundulus; species Fundulus diaphanus. The sequence continues at coordinate 54,053,213 of CM073127.1, forward strand.
TTAGGTGTAAGAAGGACTAAATAAGGTCTCCCCACAAGGTTTAAGCATTGTTTCTACAGACCCTAGTTATTGTACTGCTCTCTTCTTTTTTAGCGCACAAATTGTCTGAATCATGTTACATTTGAATTTCACTGGGTTTAAACAGTGTGCTGCTGTTTCAAATGACTGGGCTCATGGAATGTTCATTTGCAGCATATTTGGCTTCCGATTTCTGCCTTTCTGAGGTGTGAGAAGTGAATTATAACCATTACATTATTTAACAGCCCATTTGCATTAGAGCAGCCAAAGTGACTTATTTAGGTGTCAGAAGGACTAAATAAGGCCCCCCACAAGATTTAAGCATTGTTTCCACACACCCTAGTTATTGGACTGCTCTCTTCTGTTTTAGCGCACAAATTGTCTGAATCATGTTAAATTTGAATTTCACTGGGTTTAAACAGTGTGCTGCTGTTTCTAATGACCGGGCTCATAGAATGTTCATTTGCAGCATATTTGGCTTCCAATTTCTGCCTTTCTGAGGTGTGAGAAGTGAATTATAACCATTACATTATTTAAAAGCCCATGTGCATTAGAGGAGCCAAAATGGCTTATTTAGGTGTCAGAAGAACCAAATAAGGTCTCCCCACAAGGTTTAAGCATTGTTTCTACAGACCCTAGTTATTGGACTGCTCTCTTCTGTTTTAGCGCACAAATTGTCTGAATCATGTTAAATTTGAGTTTCACTGGGTTTAAACAGTCTTCTGCTGTTTCTAATGACCGGGCTCATAGAATGTTCCTTTGCAGCATATTTGGCTTCCAATTTCTGCCTTTCTGAGGTGTGAGAAGTGAATTATAACCATTACATTATTTAAAAGCCCATGTGCATTAAAGGAGCCAAAATGGCTTATTTAGGTGTCAGAAGCACCAAATAAGGTCTCCCCACAAGGTTTAAGCATTGTTTCTACAGACCCTAGTTATTGGACTTCTCTCTTCTGTTTTAGCCCACAAATTGTCTGAATCATGTTAAATTTGAATTTCACTGGGTTTAAACAGTCTTCTGCTGTTTCTAATGACCGGGCTCATGAAATGTTCCTTTGCAGCATATTTGGCTTCCAATTTCTGTCTTTCTGAGGTGTGAGGAGTGAATTATAACACTTGCATTAGAACAGCCAAAATGACTTATTTAGGTGTCAGAAGGACCAAATTAGGTCTCCCCACAAGGTTTTAGCAGTGTTTCCACACACCCTAGTTTTTGGACAGCTCCCTTCTGTTTTAGTGCACAATTTGTCTAAATCGTGTTAAATTTGAATTTCACTGGGTTTAAACAGTGTTCTGCTGTTTCAAATGACTGGGCTCATGGAATGTTCATTTGCAGCATATTTGGCTTCCAATTTCTGCCTTTCTGAGGTGTGAGAAGTGAATTATAACCATTACATTATTTAACAACCCATTTGCATTAGAGCAGCCAAAATGACTTATTTAGGTGTAAGAAGGACTAAATAAGGTCTCCCCACAAGGTTTAAGCATTGTTTCTACAGACCCTAGTTATTGGACTGCTCTCTTCTGTTTTAGCGCACAAATTGTCTGAATCATGTTAAATTTGAATTTCACTGGGTTTAAACAGTGTGCTGCTCTTTCTAATGACCTGGCTCATAGAATGTTCATTTGCAGCATATTTGGCTTCCAATTTCTGCCTTTCTGAGGTGTGAGAAGTGAATTATAACCATTACATTATTTAAAAGCCCATGTGCATTAGAGGAGCCAAAATGGTTTATTTAGGTGTCAGAAGCACCAAATAAGGTTTCCCCACAAGGTTTAAGCATTGCTTCTTCAGACCCTAGTTATTGGACTGCTCTCTTCTGTTTTAGCGCACAAATTGTCTGAATCATGTTAAATTTGAGTTTCACTGGGTTTAAACAGTCTTCTGCTGTTTCTAATGACCGGGCTCATAGAATGTTCCTTTGCAGCATATTTGGCTTCCAATTTCTGTCTTTCTGAGGTGTGAGAAGTGAATTATAACCATTACATTATTTAAAAGCCCATGTGCATTAGAGGAGCCAAAATGGCTTATTTAGGTGTCAGAAGCACCAAATAAGGTCTCCCCACAAGGTTTAAGCATTGTTTCTACAGACCCTAGTTATTGGACTGCTCTCTTCTGTTTTAGCCCACAAATTGTCTGAATCATGTTAAATTTGAATTTCACTGGGTTTAAACAGTCTTCTGCTGTTTCTTATGACCAGGCTCATGAAATGTTCCTTTGCAGCATATTTGGCTTCCAATTTCTGTCTTTCTGAGGTGTGAGGAGTGAATTATAACACTTGCATTAGAACAGCCAAAATGACTTATTTAGGTGTCAGAAGGACCAAATTAGGTCTCCCCACAAGGTTTTAGCAGTGTTTCCACACACCCTAGTTTTTGGACAGCTCCCTTCTGTTTTAGTGCACAATTTGTCTGAATCGTGTTAAATTTGAATTTCACTGGGTTTAAACAGTGTTCTGCTGTTTCAAATGACTGGGCTCATGGAATGTTCATTTGCAGCATATTTGGCTTCCAATTTCTGCCTTTCTGAGGTGTGAGAAGTGAATTATAACCATTACATTATTTAACAGCCCATTTGCATTAGAGCAGCCAAAATGACTTATTTAGGTGTAAGAAGGACTAAATAAGGTCTCCCCACAAGGTTTAAGCATTGTTTATACAGACCCTAGTTATTGGACTTCTCTCTTCTGTTTTAGCACACAAATTGTCTGAATCATGTTAAATTTGAATTTCACTGGGTTTAAACAGTGTTCTGCTGTTTCAAATGACTGGGCTCATGGAATGTTCATTTGCAGCATATTTGGCTTCCAATTTCTGCCTTTCTGAGGTGTGAGAAGTGAATTATAACCATTACATTATTTAACAACCCATTTGCATTAGAGCAGCCAAAATGACTTATTTAGGTGTAAGAAGGACTAAATAAGGTCTCCCCACAAGGTTTAAGCATTGTTTCTACAGACCCTAGTTATTGGACTGCTCTCTTCTGTTTTAGCGCACAAATTGTCTGAATCATGTTAAATTTGAATTTCACTGGGTTTAAACAGTGTGCTGCTCTTTCTAATGACCTGGCTCATAGAATGTTCATTTGCAGCATATTTGGCTTCCAATTTCTGCCTTTCTGAGGTGTGAGAAGTGAATTATACCATTACATTATTTAAAAGCCCATGTGCATTAGAGGAGCCAAAATGGTTTATTTAGGTGTCAGAAGCACCAAATAAGGTTTCCCCACAAGGTTTAAGCATTGCTTCTTCAGACCCTAGTTATTGGACTGCTCTCTTCTGTTTTAGCGCACAAATTGTCTGAATCATGTTAATTTGAGTTTCACTGGGTTTAAACAGTCTTCTGCTGTTTCTAATGACCGGGCTCATAGAATGTTCCTTTGCAGCATATTTGGCTTCCAATTTCTGTCTTTCTGAGGTGTGAGAAGTGAATTATAACCATTACATTATTTAAAAGCCCATGTGCATTAGAGGAGCCAAAATGGCTTATTTAGGTGTCAGAAGCACCAAATAAGGTCTCCCCACAAGGTTTAAGCATTGTTTCTACAGACCCTAGTTATTGGACTGCTCTCTTCTGTTTTAGCCCACAAATTGTCTGAATCATGTTAAATTTGAATTTCACTGGGTTTAAACAGTCTTCTGCTGTTTCTTATGACCAGGCTCATGAAATGTTCCTTTGCAGCATATTTGGCTTCCAATTTCTGTCTTTCTGAGGTGTGAGGAGTGAATTATAACACTTGCATTAGAACAGCCAAAATGACTTATTTAGGTGTCAGAAGGACCAAATTAGGTCTCCCCACAAGGTTTTAGCAGTGTTTCCACACACCCTAGTTTTTGGACAGCTCCCTTCTGTTTAGTGCACAATTTGTCTGAATCGTGTTAAATTTGAATTTCACTGGGTTTAAACAGTGTTCTGCTGTTTCAAATGACTGGGCTCATGGAATGTTCATTTGCAGTATATTTGGCTTCCAATTTCTGCCTTTCTGAGGTGTGAGAAGTGAATTATAACCATTACATTATTTAACAGCCCATTTGCATTAGAGCAGCCAAAATGACTTATTTAGGTGTAAGAAGGACTAAATAAGGTCTCCCCACAAGGTTTAAGCATTGTTTATACAGACCCTAGTTATTGGACTTCTCTCTTCTGTTTTAGCACACAAATTGTCTGAATCATGTTAAATTTAAATTTCACTGGGTTTAAACAGTGTGCTGCTGTTTCTAATGACCGGGCTTATAGAATGTTCTTTTACAGCATATTTGGCTTCCAATTTCTGCCTTTCTGAGGTGTGAGAAGTGAATTATAACCATTACATTATTTAACATCCCATTTGCATTAGAGCAGCCAAAATGACTGGTGTCAGAAGGACTAAATAAGGTCTCCCCACAAGGTTTAAGCATTGTTTCCACACACCCTAGTAATTGGACTGCTCTCTTCTGTTTTAGCCCACAAATTGTCCGAATCATGTTAAATTTGAATATCACTGGGTTTAAACAGTGTTCTGCTGTTTCTAATGACCGGGCTCATAGAATGTTCATTTGCAGCATATTTGGCTTTCAATTTCTGCCTTTCTGAGGTGTGAGAAGTGAATTATAACCGTTACATTATTTAACATCCCATTTGCATTAGAGCAGCCAAAATGACTGGTGTCAGAAGGACTAAATAAGGTCTCCCCACAAGGTTTAAGCATTGTTTCCACACACCCTAGTTATTGGACTGCTCTCTTCTGTTTTAGCCCACAACTTGTCTGAATCATCTTAAATTTGAATTTCACTGGGTTTAAACAGTGTTCGGCTGTTTCTAATGACCGGGCTCATAGAATGTTCATTTGCAGCATATTTGGCTTGCAATTTCTGCCTTTCTGAGGTGTGAGAAGTGAATCATAACCATTACATTTTTTTACTACCCATTCGCATTAGAGCAGCCAAAATGACTTATTTAGCTGTCAGAAGGACCAAATAAGGTCTCCCCACAAGGTTTTAGCAGTGTTTCCACACACCCTAGTTATTCGACAGCTCCCTTCTGTTTTAGCGCACAAATTGTCTGAATCATGTTAAACTTGGATTTCAGTGGGTTTAAAAAGTGTGCTGCTGTTTCTAATGACCGGGCTCATAGAATGTTCATTTGCAGCATATTTGGCTTCCAATTTCTGCTGTTCTGATGTGTGAGAAGTGAATTATAACCATTACATTATTTAACAGCCCATTTGCATTAGAACAGCCAAAATGACTTATTTAGGTGTCAGAAGGACCAAATTAGGTCTCCCCACAAGGTTTTAGCAGTGTTTCCACACACCCTAGTTTTTGGACAGCTCCCTTCTGTTTTAGTGCACAATTTGTCTGAATCGTGTTAAATTTGAATTTCACTGGGTTTAAACAGTGTTCTGCTGTTTCAAATGACTGGGCTCATGGAATGTTCATTTGCAGCATATTTGGCTTCCAATTTCTGCCTTTCTGAGGTGTGAGAAGTGAATTATAACCATTACATTATTTAACAGCCCATTTGCATTAGAGCAGCCAAAATGACTTATTTAGGTGTAAGAAGGACTAAATAAGGTCTCCCCACAAGGTTTAAGCATTGTTTCTACAGACCCTAGTTATTGGACTGCTCTCTTCTGTTTTAGCGCACAAATTGTCTGAATCGTGTTAAATTTGAGTTTCACTGGGTTTAAACAGTCTTCTGCTGTTTCTAATGACCGGGCTCATAGAATGTTCCTTTGCAGCATATTTGGCATCCAATTTCTGCCTTTCTGAGGTGTGAGAAGTGAATTATAACCATTACATTATTTAAAAGCCCATGTGCATTAGAGGAGCCAAAATGGCTTATTTAGGTGTCAGAAGCACCAAATAAGGTCTCCCCACAAGGTTTAAGCATTGTTTCTACAGACCCTAGTTATTGGACTGCTCTCTTCTGTTTTAGCCCACAAATTGTCTGAATCATGTTAAATTTGAATTTCACTGGGTTTAAACAGTCTTCTGCTGTTTCTAATGACCGGGCTCATGAAATGTTCCTTTGCAGCATATTTGGCTTCCAATTTCTGTCTTTCTGAGGTGTGAGGAGTGAATTATAACACTTGCATTAGAACAGCCAAAATGACTTATTTAGGTGTCAGAAGGACCAAATTAGGTCTCCCCACAAGGTTTTAGCAGTGTTTCCACACACCCTAGTTTTTGGACAGCTCCCTTCTGTTTTAGTGCACAATTTGTCTGAATCGTGTTAAATTTGAATTTCACTGGGTTTAAACAGTGTTCTGCTGTTTCAAATGACTGGGCTCATGGCATGTTCATTTGCAGCATATTTGGCTTGCAATTTCTGCCTTTCTGAGGTGTGAGAAGTGAATTATAACCATTACATTATTTAACAGCCCATTTGCATTAGAGCAGCCAAAATGACTTATTTAGGTGTAAGAAGGACTAAATAAGGTCTCCCCACAAGGTTTAAGCATTGTTTCTACAGACCCTAGTTATTGGACTGCTCTCTTCTGTTTTAGCGCACAAATTGTCTGAATCATGTTAAATTTGAATTTCACTGGGTTTAAACAGTGTGCTGCTGTTTCTAATGACCTGGCTCATAGAATGTTCATTTGCAGCATATTTGGCTTCCAATTTCTGCCTTTCTGAGGTGTGAGAAGTGAATTATAACCATTACATTATTTAAAAGCCCATGTGCATTAGAGGAGCCAAAATGGCTTATTTAGGTGTCAGAAGCACCAAATAAGGTTTCCCCACAAGGTTTAAGCATTGCTTCTTCAGACCCTAGTTATTGGACTGCTCTCTTCGGTTTTAACGCACAAATTGTCTGAATCATGTTAAATTTGAGTTTCACTGGGTTTAAACAGTCTTCTGCTGTTTCTAATGACCGGGCTCATAGAATGTTCCTTTGCAGCATATTTGGCTTCCAATTTCTGCCTTTCTGAGGTGTGAGAAGTGAATTATAACCATTACATTATTTAAAAGCCCATGTGCATTAGAGGAGCCAAAATGGCTTATTTAGGTGTCAGAAGCACCAAATAAGGTCTCCCCACAAGGTTTAAGCATTGTTTCTACAGACCCTAGTTATTGGACTGCTCTCTTCTGTTTTAGCCCACAAATTGTCTGAATCATGTTAAATTTGAATTTCACTGGGTTTAAACAGTCTTCTGCTGTTTCTTATGACCGGGCTCATGAAATGTTCCTTTGCAGCATATTTGGCTTCCAATTTCTGTCTTTCTGAGGTGTGAGGAGTGAATTATAACACTTGCATTAGAACAGCCAAAATGACTTATTTAGGTGTCAGAAGGACCAAATTAGGTCTCCCCACAAGGTTTAAGCATTGTTTCTACAGACCCTAGTTATTGGACTGCTCCCTTCTGTTTTAGTGCACAATTTGTCTGAATCGTGTTAAATTTGAATTTCACTGGGTTTAAACAGTGTTCTGCTGTTTCAAATGACTGGGCTCATGGAATGTTCATTTGCAGCATATTTGGCTTCCAATTTCTGCCTTTCTGAGGTGTGAGAAGTGAATTATAACCATTACATTATTTAACAGCCCATTTGCATTAGAGCAGCCAAAATGACTTATTTAGGTGTAAGAAGGACTAAATAAGGTCTCCCCACAAGGTTTAAGCATTGTTTCTACAGACCCTAGTTATTGGACTTCTCTCTTCTGTTTTAGCACACAAATTGTCTGAATCATGTTAAATTTAAATTTCACTGGGTTTAAACAGTGTGCTGCTGTTTCTAATGACCGGGCTTATAGAATGTTCTTTTACAGCATATTTGGCTTCCAATTTCTGCCTTTCTGAGGTGTGAGAAGTGAATTATAACCATTACATTATTTAACATCCCATTTGCATTAGAGCAGCCAAAATGACTGGTGTCAGAAGGACTAAATAAGGTCTCCCCACAAGGTTTAAGCATTGTTTCCACACACCCTAGTAATTGGACTGCTCTCTTCTGTTTTAGCCCACAAATTGTCCGAATCATGTTAAATTTGAATATCACTGGGTTTAAACAGTGTTCTGCTGTTTCTAATGACCGGGCTCATAGAATGTTCATTTGCAGCATATTTGGCTTTCAATTTCTGCCTTTCTGAGGTGTGAGAAGTGAATTATAACCGTTACATTATTTAACATCCCATTTGCATTAGAGCAGCCAAAATGACTGGTGTCAGAAGGACTAAATAAGGTCTCCCCACAAGGTTTAAGCATTGTTTCCACACACCCTAGTTATTGGACTGCTCTCTTCTGTTTTAGCCCACAACTTGTCTGAATCATCTTAAATTTGAATTTCACTGGGTTTAAACAGTGTTCGGCTGTTTCTAATGACCGGGCTCATAGAATGTTCATTTGCAGCATATTTGGCTTGCAATTTCTGCCTTTCTGAGGTGTGAGAAGTGAATCATAACCATTACATTTTTTGACTACCCATTCGCATTAGAGCAGCCAAAATGACTTATTTAGCTGTCAGAAGGACCAAATAAGGTCTCCCCACGAGGTTTTAGCAGTGTTTCCACACACCCTAGTTTTTCGACAGCTCCCTTCTGTTTTAGCGCACAAATTGTCTGAATCATGTTAAACTTGGATTTCAGTGGGTTTAAAAAGTGTGCTGCTGTTTCTAATGACCGGGCTCATAGAATGTTCATTTGCAGCATATTTGGCTTCCAATTTCTGCTGTTCTGATGTGTGAGAAGTGAATTATAACCATTACATTATTTAACAGCCCATTTGCATTAGAGCAGCCAAAATGACTTATTTAGCTGTCAGAAGGACCAAATAAGGTCTCCCCACAAGCTTTTCGCAGTGTTTCCACACACCCTAGTTTTTGGACAGCTCCCTTCTGTTTTAGCGCACAAATTGTCTGAATCATGTTAAACTTGGATTTCAGTGGGTTTAAAAAGTGTGCTGCTGTTTCTAATGACCGGGCTCATAGAATGTTCATTTGCAGCATATTTGGCTTCCAATTTCTGCTGTTCTGATGTGTGAGAAGTGAATTATAACCATTACATTTTTTGACAACCCACTTGCATTAGTGCAGCCAAAATGACTTATTTAGGTGTCAGAAGCACCAAATAAGGTCTCCCCACAAGGTTTAAGCATTGTTTCCACACACCCTAGTTATTGGACTTCTCTCTTCTGTTTTAGCACACAAATTGTCTGAATCATGTTAAATTTAAATTTCACTGGGTTTAAACAGTGTGCTGCTGTTTCTAATGACCGGGCTTATAGAATGTTCTTTTACAGCATATTTGGCTTCCAATTTCTGCCTTTCTGAGGTGTGAGAAGTGAATTATAACCATTACATTATTTAACATCCCATTTGCATTAGAGCAGCCAAAATGACTGGTGTCAGAAGGACTAAATAAGGTCTCCCCACAAGGTTTAAGCATTGTTTCCACACACCCTAGTTATTGGACTGCTCTCTTCTGTTTTAGCCCACAAATTGTCTGAATCATGTTAAATTTGAATATCAATGGGTTTAAACAGTGTTCTGCTGTTTCTAATGACCGGGCTCATAGAATGTTCATTTGCAGCATATTTGGCTTCCAATTTCTGCCTTTCTGAGGTGTGAGAAGTGAATTATAACCGTTACATTATTTAACATCCCATTTGCATTAGAGCAGCCAAAATGACTGGTGTCAGAAGGACTAAATAAGGTCTCCCCACAAGGTTTAAGCATTGTTTCCACACACCCTAGTTATTGGACTGCTCTCTTCTGTTTTAGCCCACAACTTGTCTGAATCATCTTAAATTTGAATTTCACTGGGTTTAAACAGTGTTCGGCTGTTTCTAATGACCGGGCTCATAGAATGTTCATTTGCAGCATATTTGGCTTGCAATTTCTGCCTTTCTGAGGTGTGAGAAGTGAATCATAACCATTACATTTTTTGACTACCCATTCGCATTAGAGCAGCCAAAATGACTTATTTAGCTGTCAGAAGGACCAAATAAGGTCTCCCCACGAGGTTTTAGCAGTGTTTCTACAGACCCTAGTTATTGGACTGCTCTCTTCTGTTTTAGCGCACAAATTGTCTGAATCATGTTAAACTTGGATTTCAGTGGGTTTAAAAAGTGTGCTGCTGTTTCTAATGACCGGGCTCATAGAATGTTCATTTGCAGCATATTTGGCTTCCAATTTCTGCTGTTCTGATGTGTGAGAAGTGAATTATAACCATTACATTATTTAACAGCCCATTTGCATTAGAGCAGCCAAAATGACTTATTTAGCTGTCAGAAGGACCAAATAAGGTCTCCCCACAAGCTTTTCGCAGTGTTTCCAAACACCCTAGTTATTGGACTGCTCTCTTCTTTTTTTAGCGCACAAATTGTCTGAATCATGTTAAATGTTAATTGCACTGGGTTTAAACAGTGTGCTGCTGTTTCTAATGACCTGGCTCATAGAATGTTCATTTGCAGCATATTTGGCTTCCAATTTCTGCCTTTCTGAGGTGTGAGGAGTGAATTATAACCATTACATTATTTAACATCCCATTTGCATTAGAGCAGCCAAAATGACTGGTATCAGAAGGACTAAATAAGGTCTCCCCACAAGGTTTAAGCATTGTTTCTACAGACCCTAGTTATTGTACTGCTCTCTTCTTTTTTAGCGCACAAATTGTCTGAATCATGTTTAATTTGAATTTCACTGGGTTTAAACAGTCTTCTGCTGTTTCTAATGACCGGGCTCATGAAATGTTCCTTTGCAGCATATTTGGCTTCCAATTTCTGCTGTTCTGATGTGTGAGAAGTGAATTATAACCATTACATTATTTAACAGCCCATTTGCATTAGAGCAGCCAAAATGACTTATTTAGCTGTCAGAAGGACCAAATAAGGTCTCCCCACAAGCTTTTCGCAGTGTTTCCAAACACCCTAGTTATTGGACTGCTCTCTTCTTTTTTTAGCGCACAAATTGTCTGAATCATGTTAAATGTTAATTGCACTGGGTTTAAACAGTGTGCTGCTGTTTCTAATGACCTGGCTCATAGAATGTTCATTTGCAGCATATTTGGCTTCCAATTTCTGCCTTTCTGAGGTGTGAGGAGTGAATTATAACCATTACATTATTTAACATCCCATTTGCATTAGAGCAGCCAAAATGACTGGTATCAGAAGGACTAAATAAGGTCTCCCCACAAGGTTTAAGCATTGTTTCTACAGACCCTAGTTATTGTACTGCTCTCTTCTTTTTTAGCGCACAAATTGTCTGAATCATGTTTAATTTGAATTTCACTGGGTTTAAACAGTCTTCTGCTGTTTCTAATGACCGGGCTCATGAAATGTTCCTTTGCAGCATATTTGGCTTCCAATTTCTGTCTTTCTGAGGTGTGAGGAGTGAATTATAACACTTGCATTAGAACAGCCAAAATGACTTATTTAGGTGTCAGAAGGACCAAATTAGGTCTCCCCACAAGGTTTAAGCATTGTTTCTACAGACCCTAGTTATTGGACTGCTCTCTTCTGTTTTAGCGCACAAATTGTCTGAATCATGTTAAATTTGAGTTTCACTGGGTTTAAACAGTCTTCTGCTGTTTCTAATGACCGGGCTCATAGAATGTTCCTTTGCAGCATATTTGGCTTCCAATTTCTGCCTTTCTGAGGTGTGAGAAGTGAATTATAACCATTACATTATTTAAAAGCCCATGTGCATTAAAGGAGCCAAAATGGCTTATTTAGGTGTCAGAAGAACCAAATAAGGTCTCCCCACAAGGTTTAAGCATTGTTTCTACAGACCCTAGTTATTGGACTGCTCTCTTCTGTTTTAGCGCACAAATTGTCTGAATCATGTTAAATTTGAGTTTCACTGGGTTTAAACAGTCTTCTGCTGTTTCTAATGACCGGGCTCATAGAATGTTCCTTTGCAGCATATTTGGCTTCCAATTTCTGCCTTTCTGAGGTGTGAGAAGTGAATTATAACCATTACATTATTTAAAAGCCCATGTGCATTAGAGGAGCCAAAATGGCTTATTTAGGTGTCAGAAGAACCAAATAAGGTCTCCCCACAAGGTTTAAGCATTGTTTCTACAGACCCTATTTATTGGACTGCTCTCTTCTGTTTTAGCGCACAAATTGTCTGAATCATGTTAAATTTGAGTTTCACTGGGTTTAAACAGTCTTCTGCTGTTTCTAATGACCGGGCTCATAGAATGTTCCTTTGCAGCATATTTGGCTTCCAATTTCTGCCTTTCTGAGGTGTGAGAAGTGAATTATAACCATTACATTATTTAAAAGCCCATGTGCATTAAAGGAGCCAAAATGGCTTATTTAGGTGTCAGAAGCACCAAATAAGGTCTCCCCACAAGGTTTAAGCATTGTTTCTACAGACCCTAGTTATTGGACTTCTCTCTTCTGTTTTAGCCCACAAATTGTCTGAATCATGTTAAATTTGAATTTCACTGGGTTTAAACAGTCTTCTGCTGTTTCTAATGACCGGGCTCATGAAATGTTCCTTTGCAGCATATTTGGCTTCCAATTTCTGTCTTTCTGAGGTGTGAGGAGTGAATTATAACACTTGCATTAGAACAGCCAAAATGACTTATTTAGGTGTCAGAAGGACCAAATTAGGTCTCCCCACAAGGTTTTAGCAGTGTTTCCACACACCCTAGTTTTTGGACAGCTCCCTTCTGTTTTAGTGCACAATTTGTCTGAATCGTGTTAAATTTGAATTTCACTGGGTTTAAACAGTGTTCTGCTGTTTCAAATGACTGGGCTCATGGAATGTTCATTTGCAGCATATTTGGCTTGCAATTTCTGCCTTTCTGAGGTGTGAGAAGTGAATTATAACCATTACATTATTTAACAGCCCATTTGCATTAGAGCAGCCAAAATGACTTATTTAGGTGTAAGAAGGACTAAATAAGGTCTCCCCACAAGGTTTAAGCATTGTTTCTACAGACCCTAGTTATTGGACTGCTCTCTTCTGTTTTAGCGCACAAATTGTCTGAATCATGTTAAATTTGAATTTCACTGGGTTTAAACAGTGTGCTGCTCTTTCTAATGACCTGGCTCATAGAATGTTCATTTGCAGCATATTTGGCTTCCAAATTCTGCCTTTCTGAGGTGTGAGAAGTGAATTATAACCATTACATTATTTAAAAGCCCATGTGCATTAGAGGAGCCAAAATGGCTTATTTAGGTGTCAGAAGCACCAAATAAGGTCTCCCCACAAGGTTTAAGCATTATTTCTACAGACCCTAGTTATTGGACTGCTCTCTTCTGTTTTAGCCCACAAATTGTCTGAATCATGTTAAATTTGAATTTCACTGGGTTTAAACAGTCTTCTGCTGTTTCTAATGACCGGGCTCATGAAATGTTCCTTTGCAGCATATTTGGCTTCCAATTTCTGTCTTTCTGAGGTGTGAGGAGTGAATTATAACACTTGCATTAGAACAGCCAAAATGACTTATTTAGGTGTCAGAAGGACCAAATTAGGTCTCCCCACAAGGTTTTAGCAGTGTTTCCACACACCCTAGTTTTTGGACAGCTCCCTTCTGTTTTAGTGCACAATTTGTCTGAATCGTGTTAAATTTGAATTTCACTGGGTTTAAACAGTGTTCTGCTGTTTCAAATGACTGGGCTCATGGCATGTTCATTTGCAGCATATTTGGCTTCCAATTTCTGCCTTTCTGAGGTGTGAGAAGTGAATTATAACCATTACATTATTTAACAGCCCATTTGCATTAGAGCAGCCAAAATGACTTATTTAGGTGTAAGAAGGACTAAATAAGGTCTCCCCACAAGGTTTAAGCATTGTTTCTACAGACCCTAGTTATTGGACTGCTCTCTTCTGTTTTAGCGCACAAATTGTCTGAATCATGTTAAATTTGAATTTCACTGGGTTTAAACAGTGTGCTGCTGTTTCTAATGACCGGGCTTATAGAATGTTCTTTTACAGCATATTTGGCTTCCAATTTCTGCCTTTCTGAGGTGTGAGAAGTGAATTATAACCATTACATTATTTAACAGCCCATGTGCATTAGAGGAGCCAAAATGGCTTATTTAGGTGTCAGAAGGACCAAATAAGGTCTCCCCACAAGGTTTTAGCAGTGTTTCCACACACCCTAGTTTTTCGACAGCTCCCTTCTGTTTTAGCGCACAAATTGTCTGAATCATGTTAAACTTGGATTTCAGTGGGTTTAAAAAGTGTGCTGCTGTTTCTAATGACCGGGCTCATAGAATGTTCCTTTGCAGCATATTTGGCTTCCAATTTCTGCCTTTCTGAGGTGTGAGAAGTGAATTATAACCATTACATTATTTAAAAGCCCATGTGCATTAGAGGAGCCAAAATGGCTTATTTAGGTGTCAGAAGAACCAAATAAGGTCTCCCCACAAGGTTTAAGCATTGTTTCTACAGACCCTAGTTATTGGACTGCTCTCTTCTGTTTTAGCGCACAAATTGTCTGAATCATGTTAAATTTGAGTTTCACTGGGTTTAAACAGTCTTCTGCTGTTTCTAATGACCGGGCTCATAGAATGTTCCTTTGCAGCATATTTGGCTTCCAATTTCTGCCTTTCTGAGGTGTGAGAAGTGAATTATAACCATTACATTATTTAACAGCCCATTTGCATTAGAGCAGCCAAAATGACTTATTTAGGTGTAAGAAGGACTAAATAAGGTCTCCCCACAAGGTTTAAGCATTGTTTCTACAGACCCTAGTTATTGTACTGCTCTCTTCTTTTTTAGCGCACAAATTGTCTGAATCATGTTTAATTTGAATTTCACTGGGTTTAAACAGTCTTCTGCTGTTTCTAATGACCGGGCTCATGAAATGTTCCTTTGCAGCATATTTGGCTTCCAATTTCTGTCTTTCTGAGGTGTGAGGAGTGAATTATAACACTTGCATTAGAACAGCCAAAATGACTTATTTAGGTGTCAGAAGGACCAAATTAGGTCTCCCCACAAGGTTTAAGCATTGTTTCTACAGACCCTAGTTATTGGACTGCTCTCTTCTGTTTTAGCGCACAAATTGTCTGAATCATGTTAAATTTGAGTTTCACTGGGTTTAAACAGTCTTCTGCTGTTTCTAATGACCGGGCTCATAGAATGTTCCTTTGCAGCATATTTGGCTTCCAATTTCTGCCTTTCTGAGGTGTGAGAAGTGAATTATAACCATTACATTATTTAAAAGCCCATGTGCATTAAAGGAGCCAAAATGGCTTATTTAGGTGTCAGAAGAACCAAATAAGGTCTCCCCACAAGGTTTAAGCATTGTTTCTACAGACCCTAGTTATTGGACTGTTCTCTTCTGTTTTAGCGCACAAATTGTCTGAATCATGTTAAATTTGAGTTTCACTGGGTTTAAACAGTCTTCTGCTGTTTCTAATGACCGGGCTCATAGAATGTTCCTTTGCAGCATATTTGGCTTCCAATTTCTGCCTTTCTGAGGTGTGAGAAGTGAATTATAACCATTACATTATTTAAAAGCCCATGTGCATTAAAGGAGCCAAAATGGCTTATTTAGGTGTCAGAAGCACCAAATAAGGTCTCCCCAAAAGGTTTAAGCATTGTTTCTACAGACCCTAGTTATTGGACTTCTCTCTTCTGTTTTAGCCCACAAATTGTCTGAATCATGTTAAATTTGAATTTCACTGGGTTTAAACAGTCTTCTGCTGTTTCTAATGACCGGGCTCATGAAATGTTCCTTTGCAGCATATTTGGCTTCCAATTTCTGTCTTTCTGAGGTGTGAGGAGTGAATTATAACACTTGCATTAGAACAGCCAAAATGACTTATTTAGGTGTCAGAAGGACCAAATTAGGTCTCCCCACAAGGTTTTAGCAGTGTTTCCACACACCCTAGTTTTTGGACAGCTCCCTTCTGTTTTAGTGCACAATTTGTCTGAATCGTGTTAAATTTGAATTTCACTGGGTTTAAACAGTGTTCTGCTGTTTCAAATGACTGGGCTCATGGCATGTTCATTTGCAGCATATTTGGCTTCCAATTTCTGCCTTTCTGAGGTGTGAGAAGTGAATTATAACCATTACATTATTTAACAGCCCATTTGCATTAGAGCAGCCAAAATGACTTATTTAGGTGTAAGAAGGACTAAATAAGGTCTCCCCACAAGGTTTAAGCATTGTTTCTACAGACCCTAGTTATTGGACTGCTCTCTTCTGTTTTAGCGCACAAATTGTCTGAATCATGTTAAATTTGAATTTCACTGGGTTTAAACAGTGTGCTGCTCTTTCTAATGACCTGGCTCATAGAATGTTCATTTGCAGCATATTTGGCTTCCAATTTCTGCCTTTCTGAGGTGTGAGAAGTGAATTATAACCATTACATTATTTAAAAGCCCATGTGCATTAAAGGAGCCAAAATGGCTTATTTAGGTGTCAGAAGAACCAAATAAGGTCTCCCCACAAGGTTTAAGCATTGTTTCTACAGACCCTAGTTATTGGACTGCTCTCTTCTGTTTTAGCGCACAAATTGTCTGAATCATGTTAAATTTGAATTTCACTGGGTTTAAACAGTGTGCTGCTGTTTCTAATGACCTGGCTCATAGAATGTTCATTTGCAGCATATTTGGCTTCCAATTTCTGCCTTTCTGAGGTGTGAGAAGTGAATTATAACCATTACATTATTTAAAAGCCCATGTGCATTAGAGGAGCCAAAATGGCTTATTTAGGTGTCAGAAGCACCAAATAAGGTTTCCCCACAAGGTTTAAGCATTGCTTCTTCAGACCCTAGTTATTGGACTGCTCTCTTCTGTTTTAGCGCACAAATTGTCTGAATCATGTTAAATTTGAGTTTCACTGGGTTTAAACAGTCTTCTGCTGTTTCTAATGACCGGGCTCATAGAATGTTCCTTTGCAGCAAATTTGGCTTCCAATTTCTGCCTTTCTGATATGTGAGAAGTGAATTATAACCATTACATTTATTGACAACCCACTTGCATTCGAGCAGCCAAAATCACTTATTTAGGCGTCAGAAGGACTAAATAAGGTCTCCCCACAAGGTTTATGTTTTGTTTCTACTGACCCTAGTTATTGCACTGCTCTCTTCTGTTTTAGCACACAAATTGAATCGTGTTAAATCTGAATTTCACTGGGTTTAAACAGTGTGCTGCTGTTTCTAATGACCGGGCTTATAGAATGTTCTTTTACAGCATATTTGGCTTCCAATTTCTGCCTTTCTGAGGTGTGAGAAGTGAATTATAACCATTACATTATTTAACAGCCCATGTGCATTAGAGGAGCCAAAATGGCTTATTTAGGTGTCAGAAGGACCAAATAAGGTCTCCCCACAAGGTTTTAGCAGTGTTTCCACACACCCTAGTTTTTCGACAGCTCCCTTCTGTTTTAGCGCACAAATTGTCTGAATCATGTTAAACTTGGATTTCAGTGGGTTTAAAAAGTGTGCTGCTGTTTCTAATGACCGGGCTCATAGAATGTTCCTTTGCAGCATATTTGGCTTCCAATTTCTGCCTTTCTGAGGTGTGAGAAGTGAATTATAACCATTACATTATTTAAAAGCCCATGTGCATTAGAGGAGCCAAAATGGCTTATTTAGGTGTCAGAAGAACCAAATAAGGTCTCCCCACAAGGTTTAAGCATTGTTTCTACAGACCCTAGTTATTGGACTGCTCTCTTCTGTTTTAGCGCACAAATTGTCTGAATCATGTTAAATTTGAGTTTCACTGGGTTTAAACAGTCTTCTGCTGTTTCTAATGACCGGGCTCATAGAATGTTCCTTTGCAGCATATTTGGCTTCCAATTTCTGCCTTTCTGAGGTGTGAGAAGTGAATTATAACCATTACATTATTTAACAGCCCATTTGCATTAGAGCAGCCAAAATGACTTATTTAGGTGTAAGAAGGACTAAATAAGGTCTCCCCACAAGGTTTAAGCATTGTTTCTACAGACCCTAGTTATTGTACTGCTCTCTTCTTTTTTAGCGCACAAATTGTCTGAATCATGTTTAATTTGAATTTCACTGGGTTTAAACAGTCTTCTGCTGTTTCTAATGACCGGGCTCATGAAATGTTCCTTTGCAGCATATTTGGCTTCCAATTTCTGTCTTTCTGAGGTGTGAGGAGTGAATTATAACACTTGCATTAGAACAGCCAAAATGACTTATTTAGGTGTCAGAAGGACCAAATTAGGTCTCCCCACAAGGTTTAAGCATTGTTTCTACAGACCCTAGTTATTGGACTGCTCTCTTCTGTTTTAGCGCACAAATTGTCTGAATCATGTTAAATTTGAGTTTCACTGGGTTTAAACAGTCTTCTGCTGTTTCTAATGACCGGGCTCATAGAATGTTCCTTTGCAGCATATTTGGCTTCCAATTTCTGCCTTTCTGAGGTGTGAGAAGTGAATTATAACCATTACATTATTTAAAAGCCCATGTGCATTAAAGGAGCCAAAATGGCTTATTTAGGTGTCAGAAGAACCAAATAAGGTCTCCCCACAAGGTTTAAGCATTGTTTCTACAGACCCTAGTTATTGGACTGCTCTCTTCTGTTTTAGCGCACAAATTGTCTGAATCATGTTAAATTTGAGTTTCACTGGGTTTAAACAGTCTTCTGCTGTTTCTAATGACCGGGCTCATAGAATGTTCCTTTGCAGCATATTTGGCTTCCAATTTCTGCCTTTCTGAGGTGTGAGAAGTGAATTATAACCATTACATTATTTAAAAGCCCATGTGCATTAGAGGAGCCAAAATGGCTTATTTAGGTGTCAGAAGAACCAAATAAGGTCTCCCCACAAGGTTTAAGCATTGTTTCTACAGACCCTAGTTATTGGACTGCTCTCTTCTGTTTTAGCGCACAAATTGTCTGAATCATGTTAAATTTGAGTTTCACTGGGTTTAAACAGTCTTCTGCTGTTTCTAATGACCGGGCTCATAGAATGTTCCTTTGCAGCATATTTGGCTTCCAATTTCTTCCTTTCTGAGGTGTGAGAAGTGAATTATAACCATTACATTATTTAAAAGCCCATGTGCATTAAAGGAGCCAAAATGGCTTATTTAGGTGTCAGAAGAACCAAATAAGGTCTCCCCACAAGGTTTAAGCATTGTTTCTACAGACCCTAGTTATTGGACTGCTCTCTTCTGTTTTAGCGCACAAATTGTCTGAATCATGTTAAATTTGAGTTTCACTGGGTTTAAACAGTCTTCTGCTGTTTCTAATGACCGGGCTCATAGAATGTTCCTTTGCAGCATATTTGGCTTCCAATTTCTGCCTTTCTGAGGTGTGAGAAGTGAATTATAACCATTACATTATTTAAAAGCCCATGTGCATTAAAGGAGCCAAAATGGCTTATTTAGGTGTCAGAAGCACCAAATAAGGTCTCCCCACAAGGTTTAAGCTTTGTTTCTACAGACCCTAGTTATTGGACTTCTGTCTTCTGTTTTAGCCCACAAATTGTCTGAATCATGTTAAATTTGAATTTCACTGGGTTTAAACAGTCTTCTGCTGTTTCTAATGACCGGGCTCATGAAATGTTCCTTTGCAGCATATTTGGCTTCCAATTTCTGTCTTTCTGAGGTGTGAGGAGTGAATTATAACACTTGCATTAGAACAGCCAAAATGACTTATTTAGGTGTCAGAAGGACCAAATTAGGTCTCCCCACAAGGTTTTAGCAGTGTTTCCACACACCCTAGTTTTTGGACAGCTCCCTTCTGTTTTAGTGCACAATTTGTCTGAATCGTGTTAAATTTGAATTTCACTGGGTTTAAACAGTGTTCTGCTGTTTCAAATGACTGGGCTCATGGAATGTTCATTTGCAGCATATTTGGCTTGCAATTTCTGCCTTTCTGAGGTGTGAGAAGTGAATTATAACCATTACATTATTTAACAGCCCATTTGCATTAGAGCAGCCAAAATGACTTATTTAGGTGTAAGAAGGACTAAATAAGGTCTCCCCACAAGGTTTAAGCATTGTTTCTACAGACCCTAGTTATTGTACTGCTCTCTTCTTTTTTAGCGCACAAATTGTCTGAATCATGTTTAATTTGAATTTCACTGGGTTTAAACAGTCTTCTGCTGTTTCTAATGACCGGGCTCATAGAATGTTCCTTTGCAGCATATTTGGCTTCCAATTTCTGCCTTTCTGAGGTGTGAGAAGTGAATTATAACCATTACATTATTTAAAAGCCCATGTGCATTAAAGGAGCCAAAATGGCTTATTTAGGTGTCAGAAGCACCAAATAAGGTCTCCCCACAAGGTTTAAGCATTGTTTCTACAGACCCTAGTTATTGGACTTCTCTCTTCTGTTTTAGCCCACAAATTGTCTGAATCATGTTAAATTTGAATTTCACTGGGTTTAAACAGTCTTCTGCTGTTTCTAATGACCGGGCTCATGAAATGTTCCTTTGCAGCATATTTGGCTTCCAATTTCTGTCTTTCTGAGGTGTGAGGAGTGAATTATAACACTTGCATTAGAACAGCCAAAATGACTTATTTAGGTGTCAGAAGGACCAAATTAGGTCTCCCCACAAGGTTTTAGCAGTGTTTCCACACACCCTAGTTTTTGGACAGCTCCCTTCTGTTTTAGTGCACAATTTGTCTGAATCGTGTTAAATTTGAATTTCACTGGGTTTAAACAGTGTTCTGCTGTTTCAAATGACTGGGCTCATGGAATGTTCATTTGCAGCATATTTGGCTTGCAATTTCTGCCTTTCTGAGGTGTGAGAAGTGAATTATAACCATTACATTATTTAACAGCCCATTTGCATTAGAGCAGCCAAAATGACTTATTTAGGTGTAAGAAGGACTAAATAAGGTCTCCCCACAAGGTTTAAGCATTGTTTCTACAGACCCTAGTTATTGGACTGCTCTCTTCTGTTTTAGCGCACAAATTGTCTGAATCATGTTAAATTTGAATTTCACTGGGTTTAAACAGTGTGCTGCTCTTTCTAATGACCTGGCTCATAGAATGTTCATTTGCAGCATATTTGGCTTCCAATTTCTGCCTTTCTGAGGTGTGAGAAGTGAATTATAACCATTACATTATTTAAAAGCCCATGTGCATTAGAGGAGCCAAAATGGCTTATTTAGGTGTCAGAAGAACCAAATAAGGTCTCCCCACAAGGTTTAAGCATTGTTTCTACAGACCCTAGTTATTGGACTGCTCTCTTCTGTTTTAGCGCACAAATTGTCTGAATCATGTTAAATTTGAGTTTCACTGGGTTTAAACAGTCTTCTGCTGTTTCTAATGACCGGGCTCATAGAATGTTCCTTTGCAGCATATTTGGCTTCCAATTTCTGCCTTTCTGAGGTGTGAGAAGTGAATTATAACCATTACATTATTTAACAGCCCATTTGCATTAGAGCAGCCAAAATGACTTATTTAGGTGTAAGAAGGACTAAATAAGGTCTCCCCACAAGGTTTAAGCATTGTTTCTACAGACCCTAGTTATTGTACTGCTCTCTTCTTTTTTAGCGCACAAATTGTCTGAATCATGTTTAATTTGAATTTCACTGGGTTTAAACAGTCTTCTGCTGTTTCTAATGACCGGGCTCATGAAATGTTCCTTTGCAGCATATTTGGCTTCCAATTTCTGTCTTTCTGAGGTGTGAGGAGTGAATTATAACACTTGCATTAGAACAGCCAAAATGACTTATTTAGGTGTCAGAAGGACCAAATTAGGTCTCCCCACAAGGTTTAAGCATTGTTTCTACAGACCCTAGTTATTGGACTGCTCTCTTCTGTTTTAGCGCACAAATTGTCTGAATCATGTTAAATTTGAGTTTCACTGGGTTTAAACAGTCTTCTGCTGTTTCTAATGACCGGGCTCATAGAATGTTCCTTTGTAGCATATTTGGCTTCCAATTTCTGCCTTTCTGAGGTGTGAGAAGTGAATTATAACCATTACATTATTTAAAAGCCCATGTGCATTAAAGGAGCCAAAATGGCTTATTTAGGTGTCAGAAGAACCAAATAAGGTCTCCCCACAAGGTTTAAGCATTGTTTCTACAGACCCTAGTTATTGGACTGCTCTCTTCTGTTTTAGCGCACAAATTGTCTGAATCATGTTAAATTTGAGTTTCACTGGGTTTAAACAGTCTTCTGCTGTTTCTAATGACCGGGCTCATAGAATGTTCCTTTGCAGCATATTTGGCTTCCAATTTCTGCCTTTCTGAGGTGTGAGAAGTGAATTATAACCATTACATTATTTAAAAGCCCATGTGCATTAAAGGAGCCAAAATGGCTTATTTAGGTGTCAGAAGCACCAAATAAGGTCTCCCCACAAGGTTTAAGCATTGTTTCTACAGACCCTAGTTATTGGACTTCTCTCTTCTGTTTTAGCCCACAAATTGTCTGAATCATGTTAAATTTGAATTTCACTGGGTTTAAACAGTCTTCTGCTGTTTCTAATGACCGGGCTCATGAAATGTTCCTTTGCAGCATATTTGGCTTCCAATTTCTGTCTTTCTGAGGTGTGAGGAGTGAATTATAACACTTGCATTAGAACAGCCAAAATGACTTATTTAGGTGTCAGAAGGACCAAATTAGGTCTCCCCACAAGGTTTTAGCAGTGTTTCCACACACCCTAGTTTTTGGACAGCTCCCTTCTGTTTTAGTGCACAATTTGTCTGAATCGTGTTAAATTTGAATTTCACTGGGTTTAAACAGTGTTCTGCTGTTTCAAATGACTGGGCTCATGGAATGTTCATTTGCAGCATATTTGGCTTGCAATTTCTGCCTTTCTGAGGTGTGAGAAGTGAATTATAACCATTACATTATTTAACAGCCCATTTGCATTAGAGCAGCCAAAATGACTTATTTAGGTGTAAGAAGGACTAAATAAGGTCTCCCCACAAGGTTTAAGCATTGTTTCTACAGACCCTAGTTATTGGACTGCTCTCTTCTGTTTTAGCGCACAAATTGTCTGAATCATGTTAAATTTGAATTTCACTGGGTTTAAACAGTGTGCTGCTCTTTCTAATGACCGGGCTCATAGAATGTTCCTTTGCAGCATATTTGGCTTCCAATTTCTGCCTTTCTGATATGTGAGAAGTGAATTATAACCATTACATTTATTGACAACCCACTTGCATTCGAGCAGCCAAAATCACTTATTTAGGCGTCAGAAGGACTAAATAAGGTCTCCCCACAAGGTTTATGTTTTGTTTCTACTGACCCTAGTTATTGCACTGCTCTCTTCTGTTTTAGCACACAAATTGAATCATGTTAAATCTGAATTTCACTGGGTTTAAACAGTGTGCTGCTGTTTCTAATGACCGGGCTTATAGAATGTTCTTTTACAGCATATTTGGCTTCCAATTTCTGCCTTTCTGAGGTGTGAGAAGTGAATTATAACCATTACATTATTTAACAGCCCATGTGCATTAGAGGAGCCAAAATGGCTTATTTAGGTGTCAGAAGGACCAAATAAGGTCTCCCCACAAGGTTTTAGCAGTGTTTCCACACACCCTAGTTTTTCGACAGCTCCCTTCTGTTTTAGCGCACAAATTGTCTGAATCATGTTAAACTTGGATTTCAGTGGGTTTAAAAAGTGTGCTGCTGTTTCTAATGACCGGGCTCATGAAATGTTCCTTTGCAGCATATTTGGCTTCCAATTTCTGTCTTTCTGAGGTGTGAGGAGTGAATTATAACACTTGCATTAGAACAGCCAAAATGACTTATTTAGGTGTCAGAAGGACCAAATTAGGTCTCCCCACAAGGTTTAAGCATTGTTTCTACAGACCCTAGTTATTGGACTGCTCTCTTCTGTTTTAGCGCACAAATTGTCTGAATCATGTTAAATTTGAGTTTCACTGGGTTTAAACAGTCTTCTGCTGTTTCTAATGACCGGGCTCATAGAATGTTCCTTTGCAGCATATTTGGCTTCCAATTTCTGCCTTTCTGAGGTGTGAGAAGTGAATTATAACCATTACATTATTTAAAAGCCCATGTGCATTAGAGGAGCCAAAATGGCTTATTTAGGTGTCAGAAGCACCAAATAAGGTTTCCCCACAAGGTTTAAGCATTGCTTCTTCAGACCCTAGTTATTGGACTGCTCTCTTCTGTTTTAGCGCACAAATTGTCTGAATCATGTTAAATTTGAGTTTCACTGGGTTTAAACAGTCTTCTGCTGTTTCTAATGACCGGGCTCATAGAATGTTCCTTTGCAGCATATTTGGCTTCCAATTTCTGCCTTTCTGATATGTGAGAAGTGAATTATAACCATTACATTTATTGACAACCCACTTGCATTCGAGCAGCCAAAATCACTTATTTAGGCGTCAGAAGGACTAAATAAGGTCTCCCCACAAGGTTTATGTTTTGTTTCTACTGACCCTAGTTATTGCACTGCTCTCTTCTGTTTTAGCACACAAATTGAATCATGTTAAATCTGAATTTCACTGGGTTTAAACAGTGTGCTGCTGTTTCTAATGACCGGGCTTATAGAATGTTCTTTTACAGCATATTTGGCTTCCAATTTCTGCCTTTCTGAGGTGTGAGAAGTGAATTATAACCATTACATTATTTAACAGCCCATGTGCATTAGAGGAGCCAAAATGGCTTATTTAGGTGTCAGAAGGACCAAATAAGGTCTCCCCACAAGGTTTTAGCAGTGTTTCCACACACCCTAGTTTTTCGACAGCTCCCTTCTGTTTTAGCGCACAAATTGTCTGAATCATGTTAAACTTGGATTTCAGTGGGTTTAAAAAGTGTGCTGCTGTTTCTAATGACCGGGCTCATAGAATGTTCCTTTGCAGCATATTTGGCTTCCAATTTCTGCCTTTCTGAGGTGTGAGAAGTGAATTATAACCATTACATTATTTAAAAGCCCATGTGCATTAGAGGAGCCAAAATGGCTTATTTAGGTGTCAGAAGAACCAAATAAGGTCTCCCCACAAGGTTTAAGCATTGTTTCTACAGACCCTAGTTATTGGACTGCTCTCTTCTGTTTTAGCGCACAAATTGTCTGAATCATGTTAAATTTGAGTTTCACTGGGTTTAAACAGTCTTCTGCTGTTTCTAATGACCGGGCTCATAGAATGTTCCTTTGCAGCATATTTGGCTTCCAATTTCTGCCTTTCTGAGGTGTGAGAAGTGAATTATAACCATTACATTATTTAACAGCCCATTTGCATTAGAGCAGCCAAAATGATTTATTTAGGTGTAAGAAGGACTAAATAAGGTCTCCCTACACGGTTTAAGCATTGTTTCTACAGACCCTAGTTATTGTACTGCTCTCTTCTTTTTTAGCGCACAAATTGTCTGAATCATGTTTAATTTGAATTTCACTGGGTTTAAACAGTCTTCTGCTGTTTCTAATGACCGGGCTCATGAAATGTTCCTTTGCAGCATATTTGGCTTCCAATTTCTGTCTTTCTGAGGTGTGAGGAGTGAATTATAACACTTGCATTAGAACAGCCAAAATGACTTATTTAGGTGTCAGAAGGACCAAATTAGGTCTCCCCACAAGGTTTAAGCATTGTTTCTACAGACCCTAGTTATTGGACTGCTCTCTTCTGTTTTAGCGCACAAATTGTCTGAATCATGTTAAATTTGAGTTTCACTGGGTTTAAACAGTCTTCTGCTGTTTCTAATGACCGGGCTCATAGAATGTTCCTTTGCAGCATATTTGGCTTCCAATTTCTGCCTTTCTGAGGTGTGAGAAGTGAATTATAACCATTACATTATTTAAAAGCCCATGTGCATTAAAGGAGCCAAAATGGCTTATTTAGGTGTCAGAAGAACCAAATAAGGTCTCCCCACAAGGTTTAAGCATTGTTTCTACAGACCCTAGTTATTGGACTGCTCTCTTCTGTTTTAGCGCACAAATTGTCTGAATCATGTTAAATTTGAGTTTCACTGGGTTTAAACAGTCTTCTGCTGTTTCTAATGACCGGGCTCATAGAATGTTCCTTTGCAGCATATTTGGCTTCCAATTTCTGCCTTTCTGAGGTGTGAGAAGTGAATTATAACCATTACATTATTTAAAAGCCCATGTGCATTAGAGGAGCCAAAATGGCTTATTTAGGTGTCAGAAGAACCAAATAAGGTCTCCCCACAAGGTTTAAGCATTGTTTCTACAGACCCTAGTTATTGGACTGCTCTCTTCTGTTTTAGCGCACAAATTGTCTGAATCATGTTAAATTTGAGTTTCACTGGGTTTAAACAGTCTTCTGCTGTTTCTAATGACCGAGCTCATAGAATGTTCCTTTGCAGCATATTTGGCTTCCAATTTCTGCCTTTCTGAGGTGTGAGAAGTGAAATATAACCATTACATTATTTAAAAGCCCATGTGCATTAAAGGAGCCAAAATGGCTTATTTAGGTGTCAGAAGCACCAAATAAGGTCTCCCCACAAGGTTTAAGCATTGTTTCTACAGACCCTAGTTATTGGACTTCTCTCTTCTGTTTTAGCCCACAAATTGTCTGAATCATGTTAAATTTGAATTTCACTGGGTTTAAACAGTCTTCTGCTGTTTCTAATGACCGGGCTCATGAAATGTTCCTTTGCAGCATATTTGGCTTCCAATTTCTGTCTTTCTGAGGTGTGAGGAGTGAATTATAACACTTGCATTAGAACAGCCAAAATGACTTATTTAGGTGTCAGAAGGACCAAATTAGGTCTCCCCACAAGGTTTTAGCAGTGTTTCCACACACCCTAGTTTTTGGACAGCTCCCTTCTGTTTTAGTGCACAATTTGTCTGAATCGTGTTAAATTTGAATTTCACTGGGTTTAAACAGTGTTCTGCTGTTTCAAATGACTGGGCTCATGGCATGTTCATTTGCAGCATATTTGGCTTCCAATTTCTGCCTTTCTGAGGTGTGAGAAGTGAATTATAACCATTACATTATTTAACAGCCCATTTGCATTAGAGCAGCCAAAATGACTTATTTAGGTGTAAGAAGGACTAAATAAGGTCTCCCCACAAGGTTTAAGCATTGTTTCTACAGACCCTAGTTATTGGACTGCTCTCTTCTGTTTTAGCGCACAAATTGTCTGAATCATGTTAAATTTGGATTTCAGTGGGTTTAAAAAGTGTGCTGCTGTTTCTAATGACCGGGCTCATAGAATGTTCCTTTGCAGCATATTTGGCTTCCAATTTCTGCCTTTCTGAGGTGTGAGAAGTGAATTATAACCATTACATTTATTGACAACCCACTTGCATTCGAGCAGCCAAAATCACTTATTTAGGCGTCAGAAGGACTAAATAAGGTCTCCCCACAAGGTTTATGTTTTGTTTCTACTGACCCTAGTTATTGCACTGCTCTCTTCTGTTTTAGCACACAAATTGAATCATGTTAAATCTGAATTTCACTGGGTTTAAACAGTGTGCTGCTGTTTCTAATGACCGGGCTTATAGAATGTTCTTTTACAGCATATTTGGCTTCCAATTTCTGCCTTTCTGAGGTGTGAGAAGTGAATTATAACCATTACATTATTTAACAGCCCATGTGCATTAGAGGAGCCAAAATGGCTTATTTAGGTGTCAGAAGGACCAAATAAGGTCTCCCCACAAGGTTTTAGCAGTGTTTCCACACACCCTAGTTTTTCGACAGCTCCCTTCTGTTTTAGCGCACAAATTGTCTGAATCATGTTAAACTTGGATTTCAGTGGGTTTAAAAAGTGTGCTGCTGTTTCTAATGACCGGGCTCATAGAATGTTCCTTTGCAGCATATTTGGCTTCCAATTTCTGCCTTTCTGAGGTGTGAGAAGTGAATTATAACCATTACATTATTTAAAAGCCCATGTGCATTAGAGGAGCCAAAATGGCTTATTTAGGTGTCAGAAGAACCAAATAAGGTCTCCCCACAAGGTTTAAGCATTGTTTCTACAGACCCTAGTTATTGGACTGCTCTCTTCTGTTTTAGCGCACAAATTGTCTGAATCATGTTAAATTTGAGTTTCACTGGGTTTAAACAGTCTTCTGCTGTTTCTAATGACCGGGCTCATAGAATGTTCCTTTGCAGCATATTTGGCTTCCAATTTCTGCCTTTCTGAGGTGTGAGAAGTGAATTATAACCATTACATTATTTAAAAGCCCATGTGCATTAAAGGAGCCAAAATGACTTATTTAGGTGTCAGAAGGACCAAATTAGGTCTCCCCACAAGGTTTTAGCAGTGTTTCCACACACCCTAGTTTTTGGACAGCTCCCTTCTGTTTTAGTGCACAATTTGTCTGAATCGTGTTAAATTTGAATTTCACTGGGTTTAAACAGTGTTCTGCTGTTTCAAATGACTGGGCTCATGGAATGTTCCTTTGCAGCATATTTGGCTTCCAATTTCTGCCTTTCTGAGGTGTGAGAAGTGAATTATAACCATTACATTATTTAAAAGCCCATGTGCATTAGAGGAGCCAAAATGACTTATTTAGGTGTCAGAAGGACCAAATTAGGTCTCCCCACAAGGTTTAAGCATTGTTTCTACAGACCCTAGTTATTGGACTGCTCTCTTCTGTTTTAGCGCACAAATTGTCTGAATCATGTTAAATTTGAGTTTCACTGGGTTTAAACAGTCTTCTGCTGTTTCTAATGACCGGGCTCATAGAATGTTCCTTTGCAGCATATTTGGCTTCCAATTTCTGCCTTTCTGAGGTGTGAGAAGTGAATTATAACCATTACATTATTTAAAAGCCCATGTGCATTAAAGGAGCCAAAATGGCTTATTTAGGTGTCAGAAGAACCAAATAAGGTCTCCCCACAAGGTTTAAGCATTGTTTCTACAGACCCTAGTTATTGGACTGCTCTCTTCTGTTTTAGCGCACAAATTGTCTGAATCATGTTAAATTTGAATTTCACTGGGTTTAAACAGTGTGCTGCTCTTTCTAATGACCTGGCTCATAGAATGTTCATTTGCAGCATATTTGGCTTCCAAATTCTGCCTTTCTGAGGTGTGAGAAGTGAATTATAACCATTACATTATTTAAAAGCCCATGTGCATTAGAGGAGCCAAAATGGCTTATTTAGGTGTCAGAAGCACCAAATAAGGTTTCCCCACAAGGTTTAAGCATTGCTTCTTCAGACCCTAGTTATTGGACTGCTCTCTTCTGTTTTAGCGCACAAATTGTCTGAATCATGTTAAATTTGAGTTTCACTGGGTTTAAACAGTCTTCTGCTGTTTCTAATGACCGGGCTCATAGAATGTTCCTTTGCAGCATATTTGGCTTCCAATTTCTGCCTTTCTGAGGTGTGAGAAGTGAATTATAACCATTACATTATTTAAAAGCCCATGTGCATTAGAGGAGCCAAAATGGCTTATTTAGGTGTCAGAAGCACCAAATAAGGTCTCCCCACAAGGTTTAAGCATTGTTTCTACAGACCCTAGTTATTGGACTGCTCTCTTCTGTTTTAGCGCACAAATTGTCTGAATCATGTTAAATTTGAGTTTCACTGGGTTTAAACAGTCTTCTGCTGTTTCTAATGACCGGGCTCATAGAATGTTCCTTTGCAGCATATTTGGCTTCCAATTTCTGCCTTTCTGATATGTGAGAAGTGAATTATAACCATTACATTTATTGACAACCCACTTGCATTCGAGCAGCCAAAATCACTTATTTAGGCGTCAGAAGGACTAAATAAGGTCTCCCCACAAGGTTTATGCATTGTTTCTACTGACCCTAGTTATTGCACTGCTCTCTTCTGTTTTAGCACACAAATTGAATCATGTTAAATCTGAATTTCACTGGGTTTAAACAGTGTGCTGCTGTTTCTAATGACCGGGCTTATAGAATGTTCTTTTACAGCATATTTGGCTTCCAATTTCTGCCTTTCTGAGGTGTGAGAAGTGAATTATAACCATTACATTATTTAACAGCCCATGTGCATTAGAGGAGCCAAAATGGCTTATTTAGGTGTCAGAAGGACCAAATAAGGTCTCCCCACAAGGTTTTAGCAGTGTTTCCACACACCCTAGTTTTTCGACAGCTCCCTTCTGTTTTAGCGCACAAATTGTCTGAATCATGTTAAACTTGGATTTCAGTGGGTTTAAAAAGTGTGCTGCTGTTTCTAATGACCGGGCTCATAGAATGTTCCTGTGCAGCATATTTGGCTTCCAATTTCTGCCTTTCTGAGGTGTGAGAAGTGAATTATAACCATTACATTATTTAAAAGCCCATGTGCATTAGAGGAGCCAAATGGCTTATTTAGGTGTCAGAAGAACCAAATAAGGTCTCCCCACAAGGTTTAAGCATTGTTTCTACAGACCCTAGTTATTGGACTGCTCTCTTCTGTTTTAGCGCACAAATTGTCTGAATCATGTTAAATTTGAGTTTCACTGGGTTTAAACAGTCTTCTGCTGTTTCTAATGACCGGGCTCATAGAATGTTCCTTTGCAGCATATTTGGCTTCCAATTTCTGCCTTTCTGAGGTGTGAGAAGTGAATTATAACCATTACATTATTTAACAGCCCATTTGCATTAGAGCAGCCAAAATGACTTATTTAGGTGTAAGAAGGACTAAATAAGGTCTCCCCACAAGGTTTAAGCATTGTTTCTACAGACCCTAGTTATTGTACTGCTCTCTTCTTTTTTAGCGCACAAATTGTCTGAATCATGTTTAATTTGAATTTCACTGGGTTTAAACAGTCTTCTGCTGTTTCTAATGACCGGGCTCATGAAATGTTCCTTTGCAGCATATTTGGCTTCCAATTTCTGTCTTTCTGAGGTGTGAGGAGTGAATTATAACACTTGCATTAGAACAGCCAAAATGACTTATTTAGGTGTCAGAAGGACCAAATTAGGTCTCCCCACAAGGTTTAAGCATTGTTTCTACAGACCCTAGTTATTGGACTGCTCTCTTCTGTTTTAGCGCACAAATTGTCTGAATCATGTTAAATTTGAGTTTCACTGGGTTTAAACAGTCTTCTGCTGTTTCTAATGACCGGGCTCATAGAATGTTCCTTTGCAGCATATTTGGCTTCCAATTTCTGCCTTTCTGAGGTGTGAGAAGTGAATTATAACCATTACATTATTTAAAAGCCCATGTGCATTAAAGGAGCCAAAATGGCTTATTTAGGTGTCAGAAGAACCAAATAAGGTCTCCCCACAAGGTTTAAGCATTGTTTCTACAGACCCTAGTTATTGGACTGCTCTCTTCTGTTTTAGCGCACAAATTGTCTGAATCATGTTAAATTTGAGTTTCACTGGGTTTAAACAGTCTTCTGCTGTTTCTAATGACCGGGCTCATAGAATGTTCCTTTGCAGCATATTTGGCTTCCAATTTCTGCCTTTCTGAGGTGTGAGAAGTGAATTATAACCATTACATTATTTAAAAGCCCATGTGCATTAGAGGAGCCAAAATGGCTTATTTAGGTGTCAGAAGAACCAAATAAGGTCTCCCCACAAGGTTTAAGCATTGTTTCTACAGACCCTAGTTATTGGACTGCTCTCTTCTGTTTTAGCGCACAAATTGTCTGAATCATGTTAAATTTGAGTTTCACTGGGTTTAAACAGTCTTCTGCTGTTTCTAATGACCGGGCTCATAGAATGTTCCTTTGCAGCATATTTGGCTTCCAATTTCTGCCTTTCTGAGGTGTGAGAAGTGAATTATAACCATTACATTATTTAAAAGCCCATGTGCATTAAAGGAGCCAAAATGGCTTATTTAGGTGTCAGAAGCACCAAATAAGGTCTCCCCACAAGGTTTAAGCATTGTTTCTACAGACCCTAGTTATTGGACTTCTCTCTTCTGTTTTAGCCCACAAATTGTCTGAATCATGTTAAATTTGAATTTCACTGGGTTTAAACAGTCTTCTGCTGTTTCTAATGACCGGGCTCATGAAATGTTCCTTTGCAGCATATTTGGCTTCCAATTTCTGTCTTTCTGAGGTGTGAGGAGTGAATTATAACACTTGCATTAGAACAGCCAAAATGACTTATTTAGGTGTCAGAAGGACCAAATTAGGTCTCCCCACAAGGTTTTAGCAGTGTTTCCACACACCCTAGTTTTTGGACAGCTCCCTTCTGTTTTAGTGCACAATTTGTCTGAATCGTGTTAAATTTGAATTTCACTGGGTTTAAACAGTGTTCTGCTGTTTCAAATGACTGGGCTCATGGCATGTTCATTTGCAGCATATTTGGCTTCCAATTTCTGCCTTTCTGAGGTGTGAGAAGTGAATTATAACCGTTACATTATTTAACATCCCATTTGCATTAGAGCAGCCAAAATGACTGGTGTCAGAAGGACTAAATAAGGTCTCCCCACAAGGTTTAAGCATTGTTTCCACACACCCTAGTTATTGGACTGCTCTCTTCTGTTTTAGCGCACAAATTGTCTGAATCATGTTAAATTTGAATTTCACTGGGTTTAAACAGTGTGCTGCTGTTTCTAATGACCTGGCTCATAGAATGTTCATTTGCAGCATATTTGGCTTCCAATTTCTGCCTTTCTGAGGTGTGAGAAGTGAATTATAACCATTACATTATTTAAAAGCCCATGTGCATTAGATGAGCCAAAATGGCTTATTTAGGTGTCAGAAGCACCAAATAAGGTTTCCCCACAAGGTTTAAGCATTGCTTCTTCAGACCCTAGTTATTGGACTGCTCTCTTCTGTTTTAGCGCACAAATTGTCTGAATCATGTTAAATTTGAGTTTCACTGGGTTTAAACAGTCTTCTGCTGTTTCTAATGACCGGGCTCATAGAATGTTCCTTTGCAGCATATTTGGCTTCCAATTTCTGCCTTTCTGATATGTGAGAAGTGAATTATAACCATTACATTTATTGACAACCCACTTGCATTCGAGCAGCCAAAATCACTTATTTAGGCGTCAGAAGGACTAAATAAGGTCTCCCCACAAGGTTTATGTTTTGTTTCTACTGACCCTAGTTATTGCACTGCTCTCTTCTGTTTTAGCACACAAATTGAATCATGTTAAATCTGAATTTCACTGGGTTTAAACAGTGTGCTGCTGTTTCTAATGACCGGGCTTATAGAATGTTCTTCTTTTACAGCATATTTGGCTTCCAATTTCTGCCTTTCTGAGGTGTGAGAAGTGAATTATAACCATTACATTATTTAACAGCCCATGTGCATTAGAGGAGCCAAAATGGCTTATTTAGGTGTCAGAAGGACCAAATAAGGTCTCCCCACAAGGTTTTAGCAGTGTTTCCACACACCCTAGTTTTTCGACAGCTCCCTTCTGTTTTAGCGCACAAATTGTCTGAATCATGTTAAACTTGGATTTCAGTGGGTTTAAAAAGTGTGCTGCTGTTTCTAATGACCGGGCTCATGAAATGTTCCTTTGCAGCATATTTGGCTTCCAATTTCTGTCTTTCTGAGGTGTGAGGAGTGAATTATAACACTTGCATTAGAACAGCCAAAATGACTTATTTAGGTGTCAGAAGGACCAAATTAGGTCTCCCCACAAGGTTTAAGCATTGTTTCTACAGACCCTAGTTATTGGACTGCTCTCTTCTGTTTTAGCGCACAAATTGTCTGAATCATGTTAAATTTGAGTTTCACTGGGTTTAAACAGTCTTCTGCTGTTTCTAATGACCGGGCTCATAGAATGTTCCTTTGCAGCATATTTGGCTTCCAATTTCTGCCTTTCTGAGGTGTGAGAAGTGAATTATAACCATTACATTATTTAAAAGCCCATGTGCATTAAAGGAGCCAAAATGGCTTATTTAGGTGTCAGAAGAACCAAATAAGGTCTCCCCACAAGGTTTAAGCATTGTTTCTACAGACCCTAGTTATTGGACTTCTCTCTTCTGTTTTAGCCCACAAATTGTCTGAATCATGTTAAATTTGAATTTCACTGGGTTTAAACAGTCTTCTGCTGTTTCTAATGACCGGGCTCATGAAATGTTCCTTTGCAGCATATTTGGCTTCCAATTTCTGTCTTTCTGAGGTGTGAGGAGTGAATTATAACACTTGCATTAGAACAGCCAAAATGACTTATTTAGGTGTCAGAAGGACCAAATTAGGTCTCCCCACAAGGTTTTAGCAGTGTTTCCACACACCCTAGTTTTTGGACAGCTCCCTTCTGTTTTAGTGCACAATTTGTCTGAATCGTGTTAAATTTGAATTTCACTGGGTTTAAACAGTGTTCTGCTGTTTCAAATGACTGGGCTTATGGAATGTTCATTTGCAGCATATTTGGCTTGCAATTTCTGCCTTTCTGAGGTGTGAGAAGTGAATTATAACCATTACATTATTTAACAGCCCATTTGCATTAGAGCAGCCAAAATGACTTATTTAGGTGTAAGAAGGACTAAATAAGGTCTCCCCACAAGGTTTAAGCATTGTTTCTACAGACCCTAGTTATTGGACTGCTCTCTTCTGTTTTAGCGCACAAATTGTCTGAATCATGTTAAATTTGAATTTCACTGGGTTTAAACAGTGTGCTGCTGTTTCTAATGACCTGGCTCATAGAATGTTCATTTGCAGCATATTTGGCTTCCAATTTCTGCCTTTCTGAGGTGTGAGAAGTGAATTATAACCATTACATTATTTAAAAGCCCATGTGCATTAGATGAGCCAAAATGGCTTATTTAGGTGTCAGAAGCACCAAATAAGGTTTCCCCACAAGGTTTAAGCATTGCTTCTTCAGACCCTAGTTATTGGACTGCTCTCTTCTGTTTTAGCGCACAAATTGTCTGAATCATGTTAAATTTGAGTTTCACTGGGTTTAAACAGTCTTCTGCTGTTTCTAATGACCGGGCTCATAGAATGTTCCTTTGCAGCATATTTGGCTTCCAATTTCTGCCTTTCTGATATGTGAGAAGTGAATTATAACCATTACATTTATTGACAACCCACTTGCATTCGAGCAGCCAAAATCACTTATTTAGGCGTCAGAAGGACTAAATAAGGTCTCCCCACAAGGTTTATGTTTTGTTTCTACTGACCCTAGTTATTGCACTGCTCTCTTCTGTTTTAGCACACAAATTGAATCATGTTAAATCTGAATTTCACTGGGTTTAAACAGTGTGCTGCTGTTTCTAATGACCGGGCTTATAGAATGTTCTTCTTTTACAGCATATTTGGCTTCCAATTTCTGCCTTTCTGAGGTGTGAGAAGTGAATTATAACCATTACATTATTTAACAGCCCATGTGCATTAGAGGAGCCAAAATGGCTTATTTAGGTGTCAGAAGGACCAAATAAGGTCTCCCCACAAGGTTTTAGCAGTGTTTCCACACACCCTAGTTTTTCGACAGCTCCCTTCTGTTTTAGCGCACAAATTGTCTGAATCATGTTAAACTTGGATTTCAGTGGGTTTAAAAAGTGTGCTGCTGTTTCTAATGACCGGGCTCATGAAATGTTCCTTTGCAGCATATTTGGCTTCCAATTTCTGTCTTTCTGAGGTGTGAGGAGTGAATTATAACACTTGCATTAGAACAGCCAAAATGACTTATTTAGGTGTCAGAAGGACCAAATTAGGTCTCCCCACAAGGTTTAAGCATTGTTTCTACAGACCCTAGTTATTGGACTGCTCTCTTCTGTTTTAGCGCACAAATTGTCTGAATCATGTTAAATTTGAGTTTCACTGGGTTTAAACAGTCTTCTGCTGTTTCTAATGACCGGGCTCATAGAATGTTCCTTTGCAGCATATTTGGCTTCCAATTTCTGCCTTTCTGAGGTGTGAGAAGTGAATTATAACCATTACATTATTTAAAAGCCCATGTGCATTAAAGGAGCCAAAATGGCTTATTTAGGTGTCAGAAGAACCAAATAAGGTCTCCCCACAAGGTTTAAGCATTGTTTCTACAGACCCTAGTTATTGGACTTCTCTCTTCTGTTTTAGCCCACAAATTGTCTGAATCATGTTAAATTTGAATTTCACTGGGTTTAAACAGTCTTCTGCTGTTTCTAATGACCGGGCTCATGAAATGTTCCTTTGCAGCATATTTGGCTTCCAATTTCTGTCTTTCTGAGGTGTGAGGAGTGAATTATAACACTTGCATTAGAACAGCCAAAATGACTTATTTAGGTGTCAGAAGGACCAAATTAGGTCTCCCCACAAGGTTTTAGCAGTGTTTCCACACACCCTAGTTTTTGGACAGCTCCCTTCTGTTTTAGTGCACAATTTGTCTGAATCGTGTTAAATTTGAATTTCACTGGGTTTAAACAGTGTTCTGCTGTTTCAAATGACTGGGCTTATGGAATGTTCATTTGCAGCATATTTGGCTTGCAATTTCTGCCTTTCTGAGGTGTGAGAAGTGAATTATAACCATTACATTATTTAACAGCCCATTTGCATTAGAGCAGCCAAAATGACTTATTTAGGTGTAAGAAGGACTAAATAAGGTCTCCCCACAAGGTTTAAGCATTGTTTCTACAGACCCTAGTTATTGGACTGCTCTCTTCTGTTTTAGCGCACAAATTGTCTGAATCATGTTAAATTTGAATTTCACTGGGTTTAAACAGTGTGCTGCTCTTTCTAATGACCTGGCTCATAGAATGTTCATTTGCAGCATATTTGGCTTCCAAATTCTGCCTTTCTGAGGTGTGAGAAGTGAATTATAACCATTACATTATTTAAAAGCCCATGTGCATTAGAGGAGCCAAAATGGCTTATTTAGGTGTCAGAAGCACCAAATAAGGTTTCCCCACAAGGTTTAAGCATTGCTTCTTCAGACTCTAGTTATTGGACTTCTCTCTTCTGTTTTAGCGCACAAATTGTCTGAATCATGTTAAATTTGAGTTTCACTGGGTTTAAACAGTCTTCTGCTGTTTCTAATGACCGGGCTCATAGAATGTTCCTTTGCAGCATATTTGGCTTCCAATTTCTGCCTTTCTGAGGTGTGAGAAGTGAGTTATAACCATTACATTATTTAAAAGTCCATGTGCATTAGAGGAGCCAAAATGGCTTATTTAGGTGTCAGAAGCACCAAATAAGGTCTCCCCACAAGGTTTAAGCATTGTTTCTACAGACCCTAGTTATTGGACTGCTCTCTTCTGTTTTAGCCCACAAATTGTCTGAATCATGTTAAATTTGAATTTCACTGGGTTTAAACAGTCTTCTGCTGTTTCTAATGACCGGGCTCATGAAATGTTCCTTTGCAGCATATTTGGCTTCCAATTTCTGTCTTTCTGAGGTGTGAGGAGTGAATTATAACACTTGCATTAGAACAGCCAAAATGACTTATTTAGGTGTCAGAAGGACCAAATTAGGTCTCCCCACAAGGTTTTAGCAGTGTTTCCACACACCCTAGTTTTTGGACAGCTCCCTTCTGTTTTAGTGCACAATTTGTCTGAATCGTGTTAAATTTGAATTTCACTGGGTTTAAACAGTGTTCTGCTGTTTCAAATGACTGGGCTCATGGCATGTTCATTTGCAGCATATTTGGCTTCCAATTTCTGCCTTTCTGAGGTGTGAGAAGTGAATTATAACCATTACATTATTTAACAGCCCATTTGCATTAGAGCAGCCAAAATGACTTATTTAGGTGTAAGAAGGACTAAATAAGGTCTCCCCACAAGGTTTAAGCATTGTTTCTACAGACCCTAGTTATTGGACTGCTCTCTTCTGTTTTAGCGCACAAATTGTCTGAATCATGTTAAATTTGAATTTCACTGGGTTTAAACAGTGTGCTGCTGTTTCTAATGACCTGGCTCATAGAATGTTCATTTGCAGCATATTTGGCTTCCAATTTCTGCCTTTCTGAGGTGTGAGAAGTGAATTATAACCATTACATTATTTAAAAGCCCATGTGCATTAGAGGAGCCAAAATGGCTTATTTAGGTGTCAGAAGCACCAAATAAGGTTTCCCCACAAGGTTTAAGCATTGCTTCTTCAGACCCTAGTTATTGGACTGCTCTCTTCTGTTTTAGCGCACAAATTGTCTGAATCATGTTAAATTTGAGTTTCACTGGGTTTAAACAGTCTTCTGCTGTTTCTAATGACCGGGCTCATAGAATGTTCCTTTGCAGCATATTTGGCTTCCAATTTCTGCCTTTCTGATATGTGAGAAGTGAATTATAACCATTACATTTATTGACAACCCACTTGCATTCGAGCAGCCAAAATCACTTATTTAGGCGTCAGAAGGACTAAATAAGGTCTCCCCACAAGGTTTATGCATTGTTTCTACTGACCCTAGTTATTGCACTGTTCTCTTCTGTTTTAGCACACAAATTGAATCATGTTAAATCTGAATTTCACTGGGTTTAAACAGTGTGCTGCTGTTTCTAATGACCGGGCTTATAGAATGTTCTTTTACAGCATATTTGGCTTCCAATTTCTGCCTTTCTGAGGTGTGAGAAGTGAATTATAACCATTACATTATTTAACAGCCCATGTGCATTAGAGGAGCCAAAATGGCTTATTTAGGTGTCAGAAGGACCAAATAAGGTCTCCCCACAAGGTTTTAGCAGTGTTTCCACACACCCTAGTTTTTCGACAGCTCCCTTTGTTTTAGCGCACAAATTGTCTGAATCATGTTAAACTTGGATTTCAGTGGGTTTAAAAAGTGTGCTGCTGTTTCTAATGACCGGGCTCATAGAATGTTCATTTGCAGCATATTTGGCTTCCAATTTCTGCTGTTCTGATGTGTGAGAAGTGAATTATAACCATTACATTTTTTGACAACCCACTTGCATTAGTGCAGCCAAAATGACTTATTTAGGTGTCAGAAGCACCAAATAAGGTCTCCCCACAAGGTTTAAGCATTGTTTCCACACACCCTAGTTATTGGACTTCTCTCTTCTGTTTTAGCACACAAATTGTCTGAATCATGTTAAATTTAAATTTCACTGGGTTTAAACAGTGTGCTGCTGTTTCTAATGACCGGGCTTATAGAATGTTCTTTTACAGCATATTTGGCTTCCAATTTCTGCCTTTCTGAGGTGTGAGAAGTGAATTATAACCATTACATTATTTAACATCCCATTTGCATTAGAGCAGCCAAAATGACTGGTGTCAGAAGGACTAAATAAGGTCTCCCCACAAGGTTTAAGCATTGTTTCCACACACCCTAGTTATTGGACTGCTCTCTTCTGTTTTAGCCCACAAATTCTCTGAATCATGTTAAATTTGAATATCACTGGGTTTAAACAGTGTTCTGCTGTTTCTAATGACCGGGCTCATAGAATGTTCATTTGCAGCATATTTGGCTTCCAATTTCTGCCTTTCTGAGGTGTGAGAAGTGAATTATAACCGTTACATTATTTAACATCCCATTTGCATTAGAGCAGCCAAAATGACTGGTGTCAGAAGGACTAAATAAGGTCTCCCCACAAGGTTTAAGCATTGTTTCCACACACCCTAGTTATTGGACTGCTCTCTTCTGTTTTAGCCCACAACTTGTCTGAATCATCTTAAATTTGAATTTCACTGGGTTTAAACAGTGTTCGGCTGTTTCTAATGACCGGGCTCATAGAATGTTCATTTGCAGCATATTTGGCTTGCAATTTCTGCCTTTCTGAGGTGTGAGGAATGAATCATAACCATTACATTTTTTGACTACCCATTCGCATTAGAGCAGCCAAAATGACTTATTTAGCTGTCAGAAGGACCAAATAAGGTCTCCCCACAAGGTTTTAGCAGTGTTTCCACACACCCTAGTTTTTCGACAGCTCCCTTCTGTTTTAGCGCACAAATTGTCTGAATCATGTTAAACTTGGATTTCAGTGGGTTTAAAAAATGTGCTGCTGTTTCTAATGACCGGGCTCATAGAATGTTCATTTGCAGCATATTTGGCTTCCAATTTCTGCTGTTCTGATGTGTAAGAAGTGAATTATAACCATTACATTATTTAACAGCCCATTTGCATTAGAGCAGCCAAAATGACTTATTTAGCTGTCAGAAGGACCAAATAAGGTCTCCCCACAAGCTTTTCGCAGTGTTTCCAAACACCCTAGTTATTGGACTGCTCTCTTCTTTTTTTAGCGCACAAATTGTCTGAATCATGTTAAATGTTAATTGCACTGGGTTTAAACAGTGTGCTGCTGTTTCTAATGACCTGGCTCATAGAATGTTCATTTGCAGCATATTTGGCTTCCAATTTCTGCCTTTCTGAGGTGTGAGGAGTGAATTATAACCATTACATTATTTAACATCCCATTTGCATTAGAGCAGCCAAAATGACTGGTATCAGAAGGACTAAATAAGGTCTCCCCACAACGTTTAAGCATTGTTTCCACACACCCTAATTATTGGACTGCTCTCTTCTGTTTTAGCCCACAAATTGTCTGAATCATGTTAAATTTGAATATCACTGGGTTTATACAGTGTTCTGCTGTTTCTAATGACCGGGCTCAGAGAATTTTCATTTGCAGCATATTTGGCTTCCAATTTCTGCCTTTCTGAGGTGTGAGAAGTGAATTATAACCATTACATTTTTTGACAACCCACTTGCATTCGAGCAGCCAAAATCACTTATTTAGGCGTCAGAAGGACTAAATAAGGTCTCCCCACAAGGTTTATGCATTGTTTCTACTGACCCTAGTTATTGCACTGCTCTCTTCTGTTTTAGCACACAAATTGAATCATGTTAAATCTGAATTTCACTGGGTTTAAACAGTGTGCTGCTGTTTCTAATGACCGGGCTTATAGAATGTTCTTTTACAGCATATTTGGCTTCCAATTTCTGCCTTTCTGAGGTGTGAGAAGTGAATTATAACCATTACATTATTTAACAGCCCATGTGCATTAGAGGAGCCAAAATGGCTTATTTAGGTGTCAGAAGGACCAAATAAGGTCTCCCCACAAGGTTTTAGCAGTGTTTCCACACACCCTAGTTTTTCGACAGCTCCCTTCTGTTTTAGCGCACAAATTGTCTGAATCATGTTAAACTTGGATTTCAGTGGGTTTAAAAAGTCTGCTGCTGTTTCTAATGACCGGGCTCATAGAATGTTCATTTGCAGCATATTTGGCTTCCAATTTCTGTTGTTCTGATGTGTGAGAAGTGAATTATAACCATTACATTATTTAACAGCCCATTTGCATTAGAGCAGGCAAAATGACTTATTTAGCTGTCAGAAGGACCAAATAAGGTCTCCCCACAAGCTTTTTGCAGTGTTTCCAAAAACCCTAGTTATTGGACTGCTCTCTTCTTTTTTTAGCGCACAAATTGTCTGAATCATGTTAAATTTTAATTGCACTGGGTTTAAACAGTGTGCTGCTGTTTCTAATGACCTGGCTCATAGAATGTTCATTTGCAGCATATTTGGCTTCCAATTTCTGCCTTTCTGAGGTGTGAGGAGTGAATTATAACCATTACATTATTTAACATCCCATTTGCATTAGAGCAGCCAAAATGACTGGTATCAGAAGGACTAAATAAGGTCTCCCCACAACGTTTAAGCATTGTTTCCACACACCCTAATTATTGGACTGCTCTCTTCTGTTTTAGCCCACAAATTGTCTGAATCATGTTAAATTTGAATATCACTGGGTTTAAACAGTGTTCTGCTGTTTCTAATGACCGGGCTCAGAGAATTTTCATTTGCAGCATATTTGGCTTCCAATTTCTGCCTTTCTGAGGTGTGAGAAGTGAATTATAACCATTACATTTTTTGACAACCCACTTGCATTCGAGCAGCCAAAATCACTTATTTAGGCGTCAGAAGGACTAAATAAGGTCTCCCCACAAGGTTTATGCATTGTTTCTACTGACCCTAGTTATTGCACTACTGTCTTCTGTTTTAGCACACAAATTGAATCATGTTAAATCTGAATTTCACTGGGATTAAACAGTGTGCTGCTGTTTCTAATGACGGGGCTCATAGAATGTTCTTTTACAGCATATTTGGCTTCCAATTTCTGCCTTTCTGAGGTGTGAGAAGTGAATTATAACCATTACATTATTTAACAGCCCATTTGCATTAGAGCAGCCAAAGTGACTTATTTAGGTGTCAGAAGGACTAAATAAGGCCCCCCACAAGGTTTAAGCATTGTTTCCACACACCCTAGTTATTGGACTGCTCTCTTCTGTTTTAGCGCACAAATTGTCTGAATCATGTTAAATTTGAATTTCACTGGGTTTAAACAGTGTGCTGCTGTTTCTAATGACCGGGCTCATAGAATGTTCATTTGCAGCATATTTGGCTTCCAATTTCTGCCTTTCTGAGGTGTGAGAAGTGAATTATAACCATTACATTATTTAAAAGCCCATGTGCATTAGAGGAGCCAAAATGCTTATTTAGGTGTCAGAAGCACCAAATAAGGTCTCCCCACAAGGTTTAAGCATTGTTTCTACATACCCTAGTTATTGGACTGCTCTCTTCTGTTTTAGCGCACAAATTGTCTGAATCATGTTAAATTTGAGTTTCACTGGGTTTAAACAGTCTTCTGCTGTTTCTAATGACCGGGCTCATAGAATGTTCCTTTGCAGCATATTTGGCTTCCAATTTCTGCCTTTCTGATGTGTGAGAAGTGAATTATAACCATTACATTTTTTGACAACCCACTTGCATTAGAGCAGTCAAAATGGCTTATTTAGGTGTCAGCAGGACCAGATAAGGTCTCCCCACAAGGTTTATGCATTGTTTCTACTGACCCTAGTTATTGGACAGCTCCCTTCTGTTTTAGCGCACAAATTGTCTGAATCATGTTAAATTTGAATTTCACTGGGTTTAAACAGCGTGCTGCTGTTTCTAATGACCGGGCTCATAGAATGTTCATTTACAGCATATTTGGCTTCCAATTTCTGCCTTTCTGAGGTGTGAGAAGTGAA
Organism: Fundulus diaphanus; assembly: GCA_037039145.1. Classification (NCBI taxonomy): domain Eukaryota; kingdom Metazoa; phylum Chordata; class Actinopteri; order Cyprinodontiformes; family Fundulidae; genus Fundulus; species Fundulus diaphanus. The sequence goes on from CM073127.1 coordinate 54,095,730, forward strand.
TTATAACCATTACATTTTTTGACAACCCACTTGCATTAGTGCAGCCAAAATGACTTATTTAGGTGTCAGAAGCACCAAATAAGGTCTCCCCACAAGGTTTAAGCATTGTTTCTACAGACCCTAGTTATTGGACTGCTCTCTTCTGTTTTAGCCCACAAATTGTCTGAATCATGTTAAATTTCAATTTCACTGGGTTTAAACAGTGTTCTGCTGTTTCTAATGACCGGGCTCATGAAATGTTCCTTTGCAGCATATTTGGCTTCCAATTTCTGTCTTTCTGAGGTGTGAGGAGTGAATTATAACACTTGCATTAGAACAGCCAAAATGACTTATTTAGGTGTCAGAAGGACCAAATTAGGTCTCCCCACAAGGTTTTAGCAGTGTTTCCACACACCCTAGTTTTTGGACAGCTCACTTCTGTTTTAGTGCACAAATTGTCTGAATCATGTTAAATCTGAATTTCACTGGGTTTAAACAGTGTTCTGCTGTTTCTAATGACCGGGCTCATAGAATGTTCTTTTACAGCATATTTGGCTTCCAATTTCTGCCTTTCTGAGGTTTGAGAAGTAAATTATAACCATTACATTTTTTGACAACCCACTTGCATTAGAGCAGTCAAAATGGCTTATGTAGGTGTCAGCAGGACCAGATAAGGTCTCCCCACAAGGTTTATGCATTGTTTCTACTGACCCTAGTTATTGGACAGCTCCCTTCTGTTTTAGCGCACAAATTGTCTGAATCATGTTAAATTTGAATTTCACTGGGTTTAAACAGTCTTCTGCTGTTTCTAATGACCGGGCTCATAGAATGTTCATTTACAGCATATTTGGCTTCCAATTTCTGCCTTTCTGAGGTGTGAGAAGTGAATTATAACCATTACATTTTTTGACAACCCACTTGCATTAGTGCAGCCAAAATGACTTATTTAGGTGTCAGAAGCACCAAATAAGGTCTCCCCACAAGGTTTAAGCATTGTTTCTACAGACCCTAGTTATTGGACTGCTCTCTTCTGTTTTAGCCCACAAATTGTCTGAATCATGTTAAATTTCAATTTCACTGGGTTTAAACAGTGTTCTGCTGTTTCTAATGACCGGGCTCATGAAATGTTCCTTTGCAGCATATTTGGCTTCCAATTTCTGTCTTTCTGAGGTGTGAGGAGTGAATTATAACACTTGCATTAGAACAGCCAAAATGACTTATTTAGGTGTCAGAAGGACCAAATTAGGTCTCCCCACAAGGTTTTAGCAGTGTTTCCACACACCCTAGTTTTTGGACAGCTCACTTCTGTTTTAGTGCACAAATTGTCTGAATCATGTTAAATCTGAATTTCACTGGGTTTAAACAGTGTTCTGCTGTTTCTAATGACCGGGCTCATAGAATGTTCTTTTACAGCATATTTGGCTTCCAATTTCTGCCTTTCTGAGGTTTGAGAAGTAAATTATAACCATTACATTTTTTGACAACCCACTTGCATTAGAGCAGTCAAAATGGCTTATGTAGGTGTCAGCAGGACCAGATAAGGTCTCCCCACAAGGTTTATGCATTGTTTCTACTGACCCTAGTTATTGGACAGCTCCCTTCTGTTTTAGCGCACAAATTGTCTGAATCGTGTTAAATTTGAATTTCACTGGGTTTAAACAGCGTGTTGCTGTTTCTAATGACCGGGCTCATAGAATGTTCATTTACAGCATATTTGGCTTCCAATTTCTGCCTTTCTGAGGTGTGAGAAGTGAATTATAACCATTAAATTTTTTGACAACCCACTTGCATTAGTGCAGCCAAAATGACTAATTTAGGTGTCAGAAGCACCAAATAAGGTCTCCCCACAAGGTTTAAGCATTGTTTCCACACACCCTAGTTATTGGACTTCTCTCTTCTGTTTTAGCACACAAATTGTCTGAATCATGTTAAATTTGAATTTCACTGGGTTTAAACAGTGTGCTGCTGTTTCTAATGACCGGGCTTATAGAATGTTCTTTTACAGCATATTTGGCTTCCAATTTCTGCCTTTCTGAGGTGTGAGAAGTGAATTATAACCATTACATTATTTAACATCCCATTTGCATTAGAGCAGCCAAAATGACTGGTGTCAGAAGGACTAAATAAGGTCTCCCCACAAGGTTTAAGCATTGTTTCCACACACCCTAGTTATGGGACTGCTCTCTTCTGTTTTAGCCCACAAATTGTCTGAATCATGTTAAATTTGAATATCACTGGGTTTAAACAGTGTTCTGCTGTTTCTAATGACCGGGCTCATAGAATGTTCATTTGCAGCATATTTGGCTTCCAATTTCTGCCTTTCTGAGGTGTGAGAAGTGAATTATAACCGTTACATTATTTAACATCCCATTTGCATTAGAGCAGCCAAAATGACTGGTGTCAGAAGGACTAAATAAGGTCTCCCCACAAGGTTTAAGCATTGTTTCCACACACCCTAGTTATTGGACTGCTCTCTTCTGTTTTAGCCCACAACTTGTCTGAATCATCTTAAATTTGAATTTCACTGGGTTTAAACAGTATTCGGCTGTTTCTAATGACCGGGCTCATAGAATGTTCATTTGCAGCATATTTGGCTTGCAATTTCTGCCTTTCTGAGGTGTGAGAAGTGAATCATAACCATTACATTTTTTGACTACCCATTCGCATTAGAGCAACCAAAATGACTTATTTAGCTGTCAGAAGGACCAAATAAGGTCTCCCCACCAGGTTTTAGCAGTGTTTCCACACACCCTAGTTTTTCGACAGCTCCCTTCTGTTTTAGCGCACAAATTGTCTGAATCATGTTAATCTTGGATTTCAGTGGGTTTAAAAAGTGTGCTGCTGTTTCTAATGACCGGGCTCATAGAATGTTCATTTGCAGCATATTTGGCTTCCAATTTCTGCTGTTCTGATGTGTGAGAAGTGAGTTATAACCATTACATTATTTAACAGCCCATTTGCATTAGAGCAGCCAAAATGACTTATTTAGCTGTCAGAAGGACCAAATAAGGTCTCCCCACAAGCTTTTCGCAGTGTTTCCAAACACCCTAGTTATTGGACTGCTCTCTTCTTTTTTTAGCGCACAAATTGTCTGAATCATGTTAAATTTTAATTGCACTGGGTTTAAACAGTGTTCTGCTGTTTCTAATGACCGGGCTCATAGAATGTTCTTTTACAGCATATTTGGCTTCCAATTTCTGCCTTTCTGAGGTGTGAGAAGTGAATTATAACCATTACATTTTTTGACAACCCACTTGCATTAGAGCAGTCAAAATGGCTTATTTAGGTGTCAGCAGGACCAGATAAGGTCTCCCCACAAGGTTTATGCATTGTTTCTACTGACCCTAGTTATTGGACAGCTCCCTTCTGTTTTAGCGCACAAATTGTCTGAATCATGTTAAATTTGAATTTCACTGGGTTTAAACAGCGTACTGCTGTTTCTAATGACCGGGCTCATAGAATGTTCCTTTGCAGCATATTTGGCTTCCAATTTCTGCCTTTCTGAGGTGTGAGAAGTGAATTATAACCATTACATTATTTAACAGCCCATTTGCATTAGAGCAGCCAAAATGACTTATTTAGGTGTAAGAAGGACTAAATAAGGTCTCCCCACAAGGTTTAAGCATTGTTTCTACAGACCCTAGTTATTGGACTGCTCTCTTCTGTTTTAGCGCACAAGTTGTCTGAATCATGTTAAATTCGAATTTCACTGGGTTTAAACAGTCTTCTGCTGTTTCTAATGACCGGGCTTATAGAATGTTCTTTTACAGCATATTTGGCTTCCAATTTCTGCCTTTCTGAGGTGTGAGAAGTGAATTATAACCATTACATTATTTAACATCCCATTTGCATTAGAGCAGCCAAAATGACTGGTGTCAGAAGGACTAAATAAGGTCTCCCCACAAGGTTTAAGCATTGTTTCCACACACCCTAGTTATTGGACTGCTCTCTTCTGTTTTAGCCCACAAATTGTCTGAATCATGTTAAATTTGAATATCACTGGGTTTAAACAGTGTTCTGCTGTTTCTTATGACCGGGCTCATAGAATGTTCATTTGCAGCATATTTGGCTTCCAATTTCTGCCTTTCTGAGGTGTGAGAAGTGAATTATAACCGTTACATTATTTAACATCCCATTTGCATTAGAGCAGCCAAAATGACTGGTGTCAGAAGGACTAAATATGGTCTCCCCACAAGGTTTAAGCATTGTTTCCACACACCCTAGTTATTGGACTGCTCTCTTCTGTTTTAGCCCACAACTTGTCTGAATCATCTTAAATTTGAATTTCACTGGGTTTAAACAGTGTTCGGCTGTTTCTAATGACCGGGCTCATAGAATGTTCATTTGCAGCATATTTGGCTTGCAATTTCTGCCTTTCTGAGGTGTGAGAAGTGAATCATAACCATTACATTTTTTGACTACCCATTCGCATTAGAGCAGCCAAAATGACTTATTTAGCTGTCAGAAGGACCAAATAAGGTCTCCCCACAAGGTTTTAGCAGTGTTTCCACACACCCTAGTTTTTCGACAGCTCCCTTCTGTTTTAGCGCACAAATTGTCTGAATCATGTTAAACTTGGATTTCAGTGGGTTTAAAAAGTGTGCTGCTGTTTCTAATGACCGGGCTCATAGAATGTTCATTTGCAGCATATTTGGCTTCCAATTTCTGCTGTTCTGATGTGTGAGAAGTGAATTATAACCATTACATTATTTAACAGCCCATTTGCATTAGAGCAGCCAAAATGACTTATTTAGCTGTCAGAAGGACCAAATAAGGTCTCCCCACAAGCTTTTCGCAGTGTTTCCAAACACCCTAGTTATTGGACTGCTCTCTTCTTTTTTTAGCGCACAAATTGTCTGAATCATGTTAAATTTTAATTGCACTGGGTTTAAACAGTGTGCTGCTGTTTCTAATGACCTGGCTCATAGAATGTTCTTTTACAGCATATTTGGCTTCCAATTTCTGCCTTTCTGAGGTGTGAGAAGTGAATTATAACCATTACATTTTTTGACAACCCACTTGCATTAGAGCAGTCAAAATGGCTTATTTAGGTGTCAGCAGGACCAGATAAGGTCTCCCCACAAGGTTTATGCATTGTTTCTACTGACCCTAGTTATTGGACAGCTCCCTTCTGTTTTAGCGCACAAATTGTCTGAATCATGTTAAATTTGAATTTCACTGGGTTTAAACAGCGTACTGCTGTTTCTAATGACCGGGCTCATAGAATGTTCCTTTGCAGCATATTTGGCTTCCAATTTCTGCCTTTCTGAGGTGTGAGAAGTGAATTATAACCATTACATTATTTAACAGCCCATTTGCATTAGAGCAGCCAAAATGACTTATTTAGGTGTAAGAAGGACTAAATAAGGTCTCCCCACAAGGTTTAAGCATTGTTTCTACAGACCCTAGTTATTGGACTGCTCTCTTCTGTTTTAGCGCACAAGTTGTCTGAATCATGTTAAATTCGAATTTCACTGGGTTTAAACAGTCTTCTGCTGTTTCTAATGACCGGGCTTATAGAATGTTCTTTTACAGCATATTTGGCTTCCAATTTCTGCCTTTCTGAGGTGTGAGAAGTGAATTATAACCATTACATTATTTAACATCCCATTTGCATTAGAGCAGCCAAAATGACTGGTGTCAGAAGGACTAAATAAGGTCTCCCCACAAGGTTTAAGCATTGTTTCCACACACCCTAGTTATTGGACTGCTCTCTTCTGTTTTAGCCCACAAATTGTCTGAATCATGTTAAATTTGAATATCACTGGGTTTAAACAGTGTTCTGCTGTTTCTTATGACCGGGCTCATAGAATGTTCATTTGCAGCATATTTGGCTTCCAATTTCTGCCTTTCTGAGGTGTGAGAAGTGAATTATAACCGTTACATTATTTAACATCCCATTTGCATTAGAGCAGCCAAAATGACTGGTGTCAGAAGGACTAAATATGGTCTCCCCACAAGGTTTAAGCATTGTTTCCACACACCCTAGTTATTGGACTGCTCTCTTCTGTTTTAGCCCACAACTTGTCTGAATCATCTTAAATTTGAATTTCACTGGGTTTAAACAGTGTTCTGCTTTTTCTAATGACCGGGCTCATAGAATGTTCATTTGCAGCATATTTGGCTTGCAATTTCTGCCTTTCTGAGGTGTGAGAAGTGAATCATAACCATTACATTTTTTGACTACCCATTCGCATTAGAGCAGCCAAAATGACTTATTTAGCTGTCAGAAGGACCAAATAAGGTCTCCCCACAAGGTTTTAGCAGTGTTTCCACACACCCCAGTTTTTCGACAGCTCCCTTCTGTTTTAGCGCACAAATTGTCTGAATCATGTTAAACTTGGATTTCAGTGGGTTTAAAAAGTGTGCTGCTGTTTCTAATGACCGGGCTCATAGAATGTTCATTTGCAGCATATTTGGCTTCCAATTTCTGCTGTTCTGATGTGTGAGAAGTGAATTATAACCATTACATTATTTAACAGCCCATGTGCATTAGAGGAGCCAAAATGACTTATTTAGGTGTCAGAAGGACTAAATAAGGTCTCCCCACAAGGTTTAAGCATTGTTTCTACAGACCCTAGTTATTGGACTGCTCTCTTCTGTTTTAGCGCACAAATTGTCTGAATCATGTTAAATTTGAATTTCACTGGGTTTAAACAGTGTGCTGCTGTTTCTAATGACCGGGCTCATAGAATGTTCATTTGCAGCATATTTGGCTTCCAATTTCTGCCTTTCTGAGGTGTGAGGAGTGAATTATAACCATTACATTATTTAACAGCCCATTTGCATTAGAGCAGCCAAAGTGACTTATTTAGGTGTCAGAAGGACTAAATAAGGTCTCCCCACAAGGTTTAAGCATTGTTTCTACTGACCCTAGTTATTGGACTGCTCTCTTCTGTTTTAGCGCACAAATTGTCTGAATCATGTTAAATTTGAATTCCACTGGGTTTAAACAGTGTGCTGCTGTTTCTAATGACCGGGCTCATAGAATGTTCATTTGCAGCATATTTGGCTTCCAATTTCTGCCTTTCTGAGGTGTGAGAAGTGAATTATAACCATTACATTATTTAACATCCCATTTGCATTAGAGCAGCCAAAATGACTGGTGTCAGAAGGACTAAATAAGGTCTCCCCACAAGGTTTAAGCATTGTTTCCACACACCCTAGTTATTGGACTGCTCTCTTCTGTTTTAGCCCACAAATTGTCTGAATCATGTTAAATTTGAATATCACTGGGTTTAAACAGTGTTCTGCTGTTTCTAATGACCGGGCTCATAGAATGTTCATTTGCAGCATATTTGGCTGTCAATTTCTGCCTTTCTGAGGTGTGAGAAGTGAATTATAACCGTTACATTATTTAACATCCCATTTGCATTAGAGCAGCCAAAATGAATGGTGTCAGAAGGACTAAATAAGGTCTCCCCACAAGGTTTAAGCATTGTTTCCACACACCCTAGTTATTGGACTGCTCTCTTCTGTTTTAGCCCACAACTTGTCTGAATCATCTTAAATTTGAATTTCACTGGGTTTAAACAGTGTTCGTCTGTTTCTAATGACCGGGCTCATAGAATGTTCATTTGCAGCATATTTGGCTTCCAATTTCTGCTGTTCTGATGTGTGAGAAGTGAATTATAACCATTACATTATTTAACAGCCCATTTGCATTAGAGCAGCCAAAATGACTTATTTAGCTGTCAGAAGGACCAAATAAGGTCTCCCCACAAGCTTTTCGCAGTGTTTCCACACACCCTAGTTATTGGACTGCTCTCTTCTGTTTTAGCCCACAAATTGTCTGAATCATGTTAAATTTGAATATCACTGGGTTTAAACAGTGTTCTGCTGTTTCTAATGACCGGGCTCATAGAATGTTCATTTGCAGCATATTTGGCTGTCAATTTCTGCCTTTCTGAGGTGTGAGAAGTGAATTATAACCGTTACATTATTTAACATCCCATTTGCATTAGAGCAGCCAAAATGAATGGTGTCAGAAGGACTAAATAAGGTCTCCCCACAAGGTTTAAGCATTGTTTCCACACACCCTAGTTATTGGACTGCTCTCTTCTGTTTTAGCCCACAACTTGTCTGAATCATCTTAAATTTGAATTTCACTGGGTTTAAACAGTGTTCGTCTGTTTCTAATGACCGGGCTCATAGAATGTTCATTTGCAGCATATTTGGCTTCCAATTTCTGCTGTTCTGATGTGTGAGAAGTGAATTATAACCATTACATTATTTAACAGCCCATTTGCATTAGAGGAGCCAAAATGGCTTATTTAGGTGTCAGAAGCACCAAATAAGATCTCCCCACAAGGTTTAAGCATTGTTTCTACAGACCCTAATTATTGGACTGCTCTCTTCTGTTTTAGCCCACAAATTGTCTGAATCGTGTTAAATTTGAATTTCACTGGGTTTAAACAATGTGCTGCTGTTTCTAATGACTGGGCTCATGGAATGTTCATTTGCAGCATATTTGGCTTCCAATTTCTGCCTTTCTGAGGTGTGAGAAGTGAATTATAACCATTATATTATTTAACAGCCCATTTGCATTAGAGCAGCCAAAATGACTTATTTAGGTGTAAGAAGGACTAAATAAGGTCTCCCCACAAGGTTTAAGCATTGTTTCTACAGACCCTAGTTATTGGACTGCTCTCTTCTGTTTTAGCGCACAAATTGTCTGAATCATGTTAAATTTGAATTTCACTAGGTTTAAACAATGTGCTGCTGTTTCTAATGACCTGGCTCATAGAATGTTCATTTGCAGCATATTTGGCTTCCAATTTCTGCCTTTCTGAGGTGTGAGAAGTGAATTATAACCATTACATTATTTAAAAGCCCATGTGCATTAGAGGAGCCAAAATGGCTTATTTAGGTGTCAGAAGCACCAAATAAGGTCTCCCCACAAGGTTTAAGCATTGTTTCTACAGACCCTAGTTATTGGACTGCTCTCTTCTGTTTTAGCACACAAATTGTCTGAATCATGTTAAATTTGAGTTTCACTGGGTTTAAACAGTCTTCTGCTGTTTCTAATGACCGGGCTCATAGAATGTTCCTTTGCAGCATATTTGGCTTCCAATTTCTGCCTTTCTGAGGTGTGAGAAGTGAATTATAACCATTACATTTATTGACAACCCACTTGCATTCGAGCAGCCAAAATCACTTATTTAGGTGTCAGAAGTACTATAAAAGGTCTCCCCACAAGGTTTATGCATTTTTTCTACTGACCCTAGTTATTGCATTGCTCCCTTCTGTTTTAGTGCACAATTTGTCTGAATCATGTTAAATCTGAATTTCACTGGGTTTAAACAGTGTTCTGCTGTTTCTAATGACCGGGCTCATAGAATGTTCTTTTACAGCATATTTGGCTTCCAATTTCTGCCTTTCTGAGGTGTGAGAAGTGAATTATAACCATTACATTATTTAACATCCCATTTGCATTAGAGCAGCCAAAATGACTGGTGTCAGAAGGACTAAATAAGGTCTCCCCACAAGGTTTAAGCATTGTTTCCACACACCCTAGTTATTGGACTGCTCTCTTCTGTTTTAGCCCACAAATTGTCTGAATCATGTTAAATTTGAATATCACTGGGTTTAAACAGTGTTCTGCTGTTTCTAATGACCGGGCTCATAGAATGTTCATTTGCAGCATATTTGGTTTCCAATTTCTGCCTTTCTGAGGTGTGAGAAGTGAATTATAACCGTTACATTATTTAACATCCCATTTGCATTAGAGCAGCCAAAATGACTGGTGTCAGAAGGACTAAATAAGGTCTCCCCACAAGGTTTAAGCATTGTTTCCACACACCCTAGTTATTGGACTGCTCTCTTCTGTTTTAGCCCACAACTTGTCTGAATCATGTTAAATTTGAATTTCACTGGGTTTAAACAGCGTGCTGCTGTTTCTAATGACCGGGCTCATAGAATGTTCATTTACAGCATATTTGGCTTCCAATTTCTGCCTTTCTGAGGTGTGAGAAGTGAATTATAACCATTACATTTTTTGACAACCCACTTGCATTAGTGCAGCCAAAATGACTTATTTAGGTGTCAGAAGCACCAAATAAGGTCTCCCCACAAGGTTTAAGCATTGTTTCTACAGACCCTAGTTATTGGACTGCTCTCTTCTGTTTTAGCCCACAAATTGTCTGAATCATGTTAAATTTGAATTTCACTGGGTTTAAACAGTGTTCTGCTGTTTCTAATGACCGGGCTCATGAAATGTTCCTTTGCAGCATATTTGGCTTCCAATTTCTGTCTTTCTGAGGTGTGAGGAGTGAATTATAACACTTGCATTAGAACAGCCAAAATGACTTATTTAGGTGTCAGAAGGACCAAATTAGGTCTCCCCACAAGGTTTTAGCAGTGTTTCCACACACCCTAGTTTTTGGACAGCTCACTTCTGTTTTAGTGCACAAATTGTCTGAATCATGTTAAATCTGAATTTCACTGGGTTTAAACAGTGTTCTGCTGTTTCTAATGACCGGGCTCATAGAATGTTCTTTTACAGCATATTTGGCTTCCAATTTCTGCCTTTCTGAGGTGTCGCTCTGAGGTGATTTGCGAAAAATCTATAAATGCCACACCAATGAGGGTTACATTTCCTGAATCCAGACAAAAATTCCTACGTTTTGATGTATAATTTATGTGGATAGGTTGAAAATTGAGCGAGTGAGAAGAAGTTGTTCGGAGTAGAAGAATTAGTTGAATTTATAGAGTGCGCACTCTACCAACTGCCACTTGACGACCATAGCAACGCATGTTATTTGCTGAATTTCTTCGTCCGTCCGTTGTCTTCCGCTTATCCGGGGTCGGGTCGCGGGGGTAGCAGCTTCAGTAGGGAGGCCCAGACGTCCCTCTCCCCAGCCACTTGGGCCAGCTCCTCAGGAGGAATCCCAAGGCGTTCCCAGGCCAGCCGGGAGACATAGTCCCTCCAGCGTGTCCTGGGTCTTCCCCTGGGCCTCCTCCCGGTGGGACGTGCCCGGAACACCTCTCCAGGGAGGCGTCCAGGAGGCATCCTGACCAGATGCCCGAGCCACCTCAACTGGCTCCTCTCGACGTGGAGGAGCAGCGGCTCTACTCTGAGTCCTCCCCGGATGACTGAGCTCCTCACCCTATCTCTAAGGGAGAGCCCAGACACACTACGGAGAAAACTCATTTCAGCCGCTTGTATCCGGGATCTCGTTCTTTCGGTCACGACCCAAAGCTCGTGACCATAGATGAGGGTAGGAACGTAGATCGACCGGTAAATCGAGAGCTTCGCCTTTTGGCTCAGCTCTCTCTTCACCACAACGGATCGGTACAGCGCCCGCTTCACAGCAGACGCTGCACCAATCCGCCTGTCGATCTCCCGCTCCATCTTCCCCTCATTCGTGAACAAAATGACTTATTTAGGTGTCAGAAGGACCAAATTAGGCTGAATTTCTTGAAAAGCCAAAATTATTTTAAGGAGGTACTATATGAAAATGGTAAAAGATATGAAAAAGCTGAAATAGACCATAATATCTGAAAGATATCACTACATTTTAAAAGTTGAATGGCGTTTCTAGCTGAAAGTAGGCTGAAGCAGTAAGCTGTCAAAAAGCAGCTGAAATTAAAACCGCAAGCGGTGATGATCGGCCCTCGCAGCCAAGCGCCGCTCTGGCCTATGGGCCACCGCTAGGGTACGCGCACCTCCTGCCGCCAGCCACCGCAGAAGCTGTCATGCATTTTCCTCACCCGTCTACCATGCAATACACACGTATGCGTTGGGCAGCGCTCCCCCACGACTCACAAAAAATCTGGTGCAGTTCGGTCGATGCACCGAGGAGACACAGCCGTTGAATAATGAAAATGCATTTGGCCACCGGGCCGGACTAAATCGTTCGGCGGGCCAGATCCGGCCCGCAGGCCGTACGTTTGACACCCCAGGTTTAAACATTAGTATACCAACTTAATCAAAGGTATCTTACTAGGTGTTAATCCAGCTTCATGTGAAAAGTTAACAATACCTTTTTAGTTATTTAAAGTTAATTATTTCATGTGTTTAAGGGTTTCGTTTCTTGCATTAAGACAGCTTTTATGAAAGTTTGACAGTTAAATTGGTGGATACACACCCAAAAGTAATAATGTAAAAGTAACACTTTAGCAATTGGAACAGGGGCGTGGCCAGGCAGTGGCCAGGGGTGGCCACGGCCACCACTGGCGATGTCCCGGCCACCCCACCGGCCACCCCACTCGCCAGTGTAAATGGTAGTAGCGTCAGTTTAGCATTTCATCCCATTATGCACAGCCGCTCTTCTTGACCTTCTTGCGCACCGTAGCTCACCCTGCCGCTCCCCCCTCCCCCGCCCGTCCGCCCTCCCTCTCCCTCCCCCTCCCTTCTAGCCACTGTTGCATTAGACAACTACGGCTCAGCGTGTGCCCGCCTTCAACGGTGATAAAAGGAAGGGAGAAAGCGAATAAGACTAACGGTAAGTAAATAAGTCAAATCACTCGTTTGTAAAAGAAGAGGGGGGGATATATGAACTGTATCAGCTCAAGTTACAGCGGCTTTTGTTGTCTTTTTGACAAGTTTTCAAAGAGTTACGTAGCTACTGCTATTAGCTCGTGCTTCTGTATGGTTTGTCAATTTCCAGACAATGAAGAGAAAGTCCACAGACATGCCTTCTTATTTTAAGAAGAAAATAACAGCAGAAGGAGATAAAGAGATGACAGGGGAGCAACAGAGAACGAAGGAGGAGGAGGAGAAAGAGGAGGTGGATGGAGGAGAGGAACAGATAGAGCAGCATATAGATAGATAGATAGATAGATAGATAGATAGATAGATAGATAGATAGATAGATAGATAGATAGATAGATAGATAGATAGATAGGGCTTTATCGATCTCACAGTGGAGAAATTCTCTTGTCACACATTGGCTTAATAAACAAAAGAAGGTGCCAAAGGAGGAAAAGGTGCATAAGGTATATACAGTGTGTCCACATATGTATTAAAGTGTATTAAAACTGTAGCGAAAGCAGGTGTTCCTGCACTGACAGGTGAAGTTATGTGGCCATAATAATGAAATTAATGAATTGTCTAGAAAGTAATATCCTTGGAAGAATTGTATGTTTTGTTAAGTGTATTTATTTTTTATTGTGACGGACTCACTTAAATATATACACTTAAAAAAATAAAACAAATAATTATGCGTTGTATACATACATATATATATTTTATTTCTCTGAATCGAAATGCCTATTGGCCATTAATACAGCTAGAAATGATCATAACCTGTGGCGTGCACAGACATTTTAGGGGGCAGGTGCTCAGGAGGGGGTGGGAGGGCACTTTTTAGCGTGCGCAAGGAGGTGGCTCATTTCGGGGCATTGTTTCAGTGGTTTTTAATGGCTCAGGTTTTCAAAAGATCATTTCAAAACCGACCTCAGTAAAATCTTAATAATATTCAGGGCAGTCAAACTTTTTTACAGTAGCAGGCTACACATCAGGTAGGAGGGTGCACTTATATATAGATATATATCTATATATCTATATATCTATATACTTCAGACTAAACAGTGGCTCTGTGACTACTGTAACGAACAAACAAATAGCAATAGCGTAGTCGGTGTTGCCAAATTAGGCAGGATTCCAACCAATTAGGCTTTTGAACACATTGAGCTGGAAAAAAATAGCTTATGGGCAGATTGTAAAAAATTTCCGAAGCTTTTCATAACATTTATTGGGCTTTTAGAAAGAATTACTAACAAAATATATCAAAATAGTCATTATTTATTTTTTAAATAAGTTGAATCTGTCAATCTGACATCATAAATGAATAATAGTTATAATGAATAATATTGATTGTTATAATAAAACAAGAAAAGACTAATGGTTAATCAAGTGTTTGGTCAATGTAAACGCCCAAGAGGGGTTGAGTTCTACTTAAAAATATTTCATGACTGCGTGTAAGAGAAATGTTTAATTGAGCTATGCTGAGAGAAATTAAGTTTATATTAAGGTAGATTTACAACTCATGTTGGGAAGCTATTTATAATTTATTTTTTCTGGGTGAAATATCCTGATTATTAAAGAGATCTTGTGTTATTTGGTTGTCTGATTGTACATTTTGTTTGGAGCCCATATGGGCAGTTTTTTTTCTTTGCTTCAGCTCAGTTGTGTGCTAATGGCATGTTCTTATGTGTTTAATAGTTCTGTGCTTTTAACATGAGAGAGTTTGAGATGTGGCCTTTGGACTAACAGTGACATAGGGTAACCTGTAGCGCTGTGCCTTAACTCAAAAGTCCAGCATAAGCTACACGCTAATAAACATGAGCGCTGGTGTCAGGCTGAACACTGACTGAAGTAACAATTCTGACTAGAACAGGTTCTGTAATTACAGCAGCTATGAGAACAAGGAGCAGAACAAAGCAGAGTTCCCTTCTACCTGCAAGTAACTCAAGTCTCTTCAGTTTGGCAGCTTTAGTGCTTGATTCTGCTCCTTGGGCTCGTAGCTGTCCTAGCTAACCCTGCTAGCTGTCCTAGCTAACCCTCCTAGCGTGAATGTTTACTCCAGTTTAGACTTCAGTGCTGACATTTCAAACAGAAATTAATAGCGCTCCTTCCAGCTCGCTCTCTGCTTTGTTGTCACTTCTTGTAATTGTTTGGTAATCAGACCAAATTTCCATCCCGCTCTACCGACACCAACGGTGACCACACCACAGCCGAACTGCGGGGGCGACTGAAGGCTATGACTCGGTGTCCCGCCCCTATCCAGCTGTGATTGGCTAGCATGTTGCCTTCAGTCGTTGATTTGATTGGTTAAATTGTATGATTGACACATCAAAGATAGTACTAAAAGGTCGATGGCCACTCCGAGGTAAAAAAAAAAAAAAAAAAAAAAGAAGACGGCTTCCAGTCCAGGGTCTGCTCCGCGCTCAACCAGAAGGCACAAATATCGCTCCATTATATAATCGGGGAAATGTAGGCGGCGGCAAGAGCTGCTATAGACAGCGATTTGCCGCCGTTGACCGGCTACTTTTGACTGCCCTGAATATTAATAATAAAAAAAAAAAAGAAAAACGAGTTTCAAAAGGGCATTTTCGTTGATAAAGGGCAAACTTCCTAGTGCTTTAGCACCACCTAGTGTCTATGTATGCACGCCCCTGATCATAACTATGGGGAGGCTGGTATTATTATTATTTATTGTTATTGTCATCATCATTTTAATGTCAGAATAACAGACTTTTGCTCCTTTTTCATTATAGATATATCCCAGTCAGGAGTAGAGCGGTCCAAGCAGCCACAACTAAAAATCTTCCCTCGAACCTGTCAAGGGGACAGAAGAAGATGCTTTTCTAAAGACTGGTGCAACACATATAAATGGCTTGAACTGAGTCTGGTAACCAGAGTTGGAGACTATGGATCTTTGCTGGGAAGTTATTTTTGTAAAAGTAATTATTTTTGTTTCAGACTAAGTAAAGGTATAACTGTTTCTTACACGTACAGCATAACCTTGTAGTCAAAATATGACTGTTGTTCCCTGTTTTCCCTGAAATTGCTGTTACATGAAATATGTGCTTCTTCCTATAATATTTTGTCCTTGCTTTCCAAAAGCTTTCAAATATGACTTAGTCAATTATACAATGAGGCTAACGATGTGCAAGATAAATAAATGATTTACTTGTGTATTTAATAGTTCATATGTAAGAAAGGTAAATCCATACCCTGTTTGTTAAATATTTCATTACTTTTTTATTGGTTCATGCCACAATTTGATGTGTTTTTTTTTTGTGACTGTCTGTTTTTGAACTTTAAATAAAGTACATTTGTGTGAACAAGTATTTGAGTCGATTATTTTATGTATACAGGCATTTTCAGCTATTTTCTAAACCTACTTATTCCTGTTAAGTGTTAGCAAGAAGGGGTTAGGTTGTGTACTGTATATAGTATAGTATATATGTTTGTAAAGGGTTTTCTATTGGCCACCCCTCGCTAGCTTTGTGCCCCATGTTGGCCACCCCGGTAAAAATATTCTGGCTACGCCCCTGAATTGGAATATTGCTAAAGTAACACGTTAGCAATATTCCACATGTGTATGTTGTGTACAAACTTTAGTAATTTCTAACAGACCACTTCACTCTCAGAAAGCAGGTCTGCTGGTGGTTCCTAAAGTCTGTAAAACCAGAATGGTAGGCAGATCCTTTAGCTATCATGCTCCTCTCCAGTGGAACCAACTCCAAGTTTTGGTCCGTGACGCAGACACCCTGTCTACTTTTAAGACTAATCCTAAAACTTTCCTTTTTCCATCCATCCATCGTCTTCCGCTTATCCGGGGTCGGGTCGCGGGTGTAGCAGCTTCAAGAGGGAGGCCCAGACCTTCCTCTCCCCAGCCACTTGGGCCACTTCCTCCGGGGGAATCCCAAAGCGTTCCCAGGCGAGCAGAGTCTCTCCAGCGTGTCCTGGGTCTTCCCCTGGGTCTCCTCCCGATGGGATGTGCCCAGAACACCTCACCAGGGATGCGTCCAGGAGGCATCCTAACCAGATGCCCGAGCCACCTCAACTGGCTCCTCTCAATGTGGAGGAGCAGCGGCTCTACTCTGAGTCCTCCCCGGATGACTGAGCTCCTCACCCTATCTCTAAGGGAGAGCCCAGACACACCATGGAGAAAACTTATTTTGGCCGCTTGTATCCGGGATCTCTTTCTTTCGGTCACGACCCAAAGCTTGTGACCATAGATGAGGGTAGGAACGTAGATCGACCGGTGAATCAAGAGCTTCGCCTTTTGGCTCACCTCTCTCTTCACCACAACGGATCGCTACAGCGCCCGCTTCACAGCAGACGTTGCACCAATCCGCCTGTCGATCTCCCGCTCCATCTTCCCCTCATTCGTGAACAAGACCCCAAGATACTTGAACTCCTCCACTAGAAGCTGGCTCTTGGGACTTTCCTTTTTGACAAAGCTTATAGTTAGAGTGGTTCATGTTACCCTGAGCTACCTCTATAGTTATGCTGCTATAGGCTTAGGCTGCTGGAGGACATCAGGGTCTATTGTTCTTCAATTTTGCATGACTGTTGTCATTTTAGCTTTTAACTTTCTGTTCTCTCTCTTTTATCTTCATAGTAGGTACACCTGGTCTGGCGTTCTGTTAGCTGTGACATCATCCAGGGAAGACAGATCACCTGTTATTACCATCTAATGTAAAACAGATTACTGGATCAATGTGTGCTTCTGTGCTTTTTTGTCTGTCTTGTTGTGTCTCTTCTCTCTCTTTTGTAACCCCCAGTCGGTCAACGCAGATTACCGTTCATACTGAGCCCGCCTCTGATGGAGGTTTTTCCTTCCTGTTAATGGGGAGTTTTTTCTTCTGCTGTCACTTCATGCTTGATAAGTATGAGGGATTGCTGCAAAGCCATGTACAATGCAAACGACTCTCCCTGTGGCTCTACGCTTCTTCAGGAGTGAATGCTGCTTGTTACGACTTTGATGCAATCAACTGGTTCCCTTATATAGGAATTTATTTTACCAATCTGGATAATCTGACCTAATATGTATAATCTGATTGATTTTGACATTGTAAACTGCCTTTAGATGACATGCAGGCATGGACTGGTAATCGGGCGTACCGGGCATTTTCCCGGTGGGCCGACGTGCTGTTTGGGCCGGCAGACCAGACATGTATATAAATATGTATTATTATTATTAATTATTTTATATATCTGCCTCGTTATCATCCCTGACAGTCTAAAGGGCTAGGCCAATCATAAAGTAGAAAAACACCTTCACGCTCCATGTGGAACTTTGTGCAGCGGTGTTCACAGTAGTAAGGGGAGGCGCAGAGAAACTGCACGAAAAAAAGAAACGAGTTCTTCAAACGGATGCTGCGAAATGTGTCAAACTCACTGACATGTTCCCTACAGCAGGCCTTCATCTGCTCCGGTGTCTGATGTAAAATATGGTGGTGGTGGTGGTTGTAGTCAGTGACGTGCGGTAGGGTTCATAGCTGGTGAGGCACTGATGTCATCAGAGTCAGATTTACAAATATATACACACTCTACAGAGTAGACTTATTGTAAAGTGCTGAAGGAGACTGATTGAGCCAAATAAATTCACCAAGATACATGGAAAAATATTGGTTCTTTGATGAAAAAAAATTGTCATTTGATTGGTAGCAGTTTATGAGTTATGATGGATTTCTGCATTTGTAACACATTCTAAAACTATAACCCACATTACGTACATTTTATCACAAAAACAAAACATGAATAAGTATCGCTGTCTTACCTCTACTTATAATTTAAGTCCCTGCGGCGCTCTTTCTGAACAAAAATATCATCATTTTCCGGTAAAAGTTATCTTTATCTTCTTCAGATTTAAAACTCTCTTAGTCTCAATGGAGCTCACTGCCAGGGAGGAAAGCCTTCCCTGATCAGTCCTGTTCCAGCTGTATGTTTAGAGTCTTTTTAGTGCTTTACTTGTTTAGCAAAGCTCGCTAATAAAACATCAATAACTTGTTTTGACTCTTTTATTTGTGGATCACGAGCGGTGCCCCTTGAGCGCCCCCTGCCTAGCGGCCAAGGAACTGCCGGCCTCACCTACAACCAGTTCTTTGCTGTTTATGATCGGCCAGCACCACGAAAACATGTTATCTGCACACAGTTTGATGACCAAAACACAATTCGTAATCCACATATATTAAATTGTGGAAAATCAGTTCATAACTGTTTGAACAATTGAATTTATGATCTAGAGACAGGAAGATGCATTCACAGAATGGAAGTCAGCACAGTTAACATGGGATTGCGCAATCCCAGGGGAGGCCAAGCTCGCTGCGGCCTCACCGGCTTCGCTATGAAGCGCCACCAAGGATTTACATGAAAAATAGCGAAAAGTCTGCGATTTTAAAGAAAATATGATCAAAAATTAGGAAATTAGATAAATAAAATACTTTTTACAAATGACTGAGTAAATCAAAATTTATATTATGTTATTATATATTTTCTTTCTTTCCA
Source organism: Fundulus diaphanus (assembly GCA_037039145.1). NCBI lineage: Eukaryota > Metazoa > Chordata > Actinopteri > Cyprinodontiformes > Fundulidae > Fundulus > Fundulus diaphanus. Next base: position 54,114,676 of record CM073127.1, read on the forward strand.
TGATGACAAGTGAGGCATTTCTCTGGTTCATTTTGTCATTGGCATCCTTTTTTACACAGTGAGTGCACATTAGTCCAATGTTACCCTACAGTATCTGGAAGACTGAATAGATCTGATGAGCAACTTACAATAACTTCTTATAATGATGTAACGTGATAATATGTGTGATTGACCGTGACACCTCTCTTTCTCTCTCTCTCTCTCTGATCTAAGAATAGTTGCTGTGCTGTGGTGGAGTTTACATTTTACAGTGTTAATAAATTAAGATTTTGGAAGTATTTTAAGTGTCCACTCTCACTAATTTCCATTATCCTGACCTCAAGGTATTGCACAGTTGGTATTGCACAGTTGGTATACACATTCAGTACACAAAAAAATGTGGTGGGCCAGTCTAATCCAAAATGCCAGGGCCAACTTTTTGTCCCAATCCACCCCTGATGACATGTTTCATGATTTGGCGCTATATAAATAAAAACTGAAATGTATTGAACAAGAGTAAGTTTGTCAGTTTTCAAGCAGGATTTGTATATCTGTTCAATTTAAATATATAAGGAAACCAAAGAGTTAAGATCACTTACTTACCAAGAGAAATTCCTTTGGGGTTTATTTGTGGTCTCTTGCTGCCCCCTGCTGGACAAGTATGATCAAATACATATGCTTTACATGTCAACTTGGTATCAAAATTCAGATTTCAATCTAAAATGGCTTACTTCCTGTGATACTTGCAGTATGACATTAATTGTAAATTCTGAGCGTCTTGCTGAGATCTACAACTGTACAAAATTTCATTACTCTACGATGAAGTAAGTGAATACCAAAGGGTCCTTTGAAATTTGCTTGGTGGCGCTATAGAGAAACTAAGTCCTGCTCACTAAAGTTTGTTAAGGATTCCTGTTGGGGGGTGGATAAGGATGCATCCAAATGAGTTTTAAGCAGCTCGGCCCAAAACTGTGGAATTCAGAGCCAAACGTATGACAGCAGCGTTTGAGGTGAATATGCCACGCCGCCACGCCCCCCTGCTCCATCCAATCCAGTTGAGCCTGAAATCCACAACATACCAACATGTGTTCTGTCTGTGGACACAGTTTCATGTTGATTAGCTCAGAGGGGTAACATAGCGACCGCTTACAACAAAACATGACACTTCCTGTTGTCAGGGGGCGTGGCCTAAGCAATGTCATCATTTGACCATTGGATATTATAGGAGACCTGATGGTGATCAATCACTGAAAGTTTGATGCCTCTGTGTGTTTCTGTGTAGGAGATATAACTGTTTTATTTTTTGTGGCGAGTAGGTGAACTTTAACCCTTGCTAATGCCCCTTCAACAAGCTGAAAAACTCACCGTTTTGATAACTTTTAATTGGCCATGCCTTATGATCAGACTGCCCGAGTTTCAAGCCGCTCGCTAAAAATCTCTAGGAGGAGATCCATCAAATACCAATGCTATAAACGTCAAAAATGGGGTCAAAATCAGACATTCAATCTAAAATGGCCGACTTCCTGTGATATTTACACTATGACATTAATTGTAAATTCTGAGCGTCTTGGTGAGCTCTACCACTGTACCAAATCTCATGTCTCTACGATGAAGTAAGTGAATAGCAAAGGGTCCTTTGAAAATTTCTAGGTGGCGCCGTTGAGGCATTTTTCTTTAGATTTTTGTGACGACCTTAAAATACAAAATTTTTAAACAGTCACCATGCATCTGCCAAGTTTGGTGAGTTTTTGAAAATGAGAAAGCCCCCAAAAAGGCCCCTCTTTAGGGGGGCAGAATAATAAGAATAATTAAAACCGCAAGCGGTGATGATCGGCCCTCGCAGCCAAGCGCCGCTCTGGCCTAAGGGCCACCGCTAGGGTACGCGCACCTCCCGCCGCCAGCCACCGCAGAAGCTGTCATGCATTTTCCTCACCCGTCTACCATGCAATACACACGTATGCGTTGGGCAGCGCTCCCCCACGACTCACAAAAAATGTGGTGCAGATCGGTCGATGCACCGAGGAGACACAGCCGTTGAATAATAAAAATGCATTTGGCCACCGGGCCGGACTAAATCGTTCGGCGGGCCAGATCCGGCCCGCAGGCCATACGTTTGACACCCCTGGTTTAAACATTAGTATACCAACTTAATCAAAGGTATCTTACTAGCTGTTAATCCAGCTTCATGTGAAAAGTTAACAAAACCTTTTTAGTTATTTAAAGTTAATTATTTCATGTGTTTAAGGGTTTCGTTTCTTGCATTAAGACAGCTTTTATGAAAGTTTGACAGTTAAATTGGTGGATACACACCCAAAAGTAATAATGTAAAAGTAACACTTTGGCAATTGGAAAATTGCTAAAGTAACACGTTAGCAATATTCCACATGTGTATGTTGTGTACAAACTTTAGTAATTTCTAACAGACCACTTCACTCTCAGAAAGCAGGTCTGCTAGTGGTTCCTAAAGTCTGTAAAACCAGAATGGTAGGCAGATCCTTTAGTTATCAGGCTCCTCTCCAGTGGAACAAACTCCCAGTTTTGGTCCGTGACGCAGACACCCTGTCTACTTTTAAGACTAATCCTAAAACTTTCCTTTTTCCATCCATCCATCGTCTTCCACTTATCCGGGGTCAGGTCGCAGGGGCAGCTTCAAGAGGGAGCCCCAGACCTTCCTCTCCCCAGCCACTTGGGCCACTTCCTCTGGGGGAATCCCAAAGCGTTCCCAGGCCAGCATAGTCTCTCCAGCGTGTCCTGGGTCTTCCTCTGGGCCTCCTCCCGGTGGGACGTGCCCAGAACACCTCATCAGGGAGGCGTCCAGGAGGCATCCTAACCAGATGCCCGATCCACCTCAACTGGCTCCACTCGACGTGGAGGAGCAGCGGCTCTACTCTGAGTCCTCCCCGGATGACTGAGCTCCTCACCCTATCTCTAAGGGAGAGCCCAGACACACTATGGAGAAAACTCATTTTGGCCGCTTGTATCCGGGATTTCGTTCTTTCGGTCACGACCCAAAGCTCGTGACCATAGATGAGGGTAGGAACGTAGATCGACTGGTAAATCGAGAGCTTGGCCTTTTGGCTCAGCTCTCTCTTCACCACAACGGATCGGTACAGCGCACGCTTCACAGCAGACGTCGCACCAATCCGCCTGTCGATCTCCCGCTCCATCTTCCCCTCATTCGTGAACAAGACCCCAAGATACTTGAACTCCTCCACTAGAAGCTGGCTCTTGGGACTTTCCTTTTTGACAAAGATTATAGTTAGAGTGGTTCATGTTACGCTGAGCTACCTCTATAGTTATGCTGCTATAGGCTTAGGCTGCTGGAGGACATCAGGGTCTATTGTTCTTCAATTTTGCATGACTGTTGTCATTTCAGCTTTTACCTTTTTGTTTTTTCTATTTTTTCTTCATAGTAGGTACACCTGGTCTGGCGTTCTGTTAGCTGTGACATCATTCAGGGAAGACAGATCACCTGCTATTACCATCTAATGTAAAACACATTACTGGATCAATGTGTGCTTCTGTGCTTTTTTGTCTGTCTTGTTGTGTCTCTTCTCTCTCTTTTGTAACCCCCAGTCGGTCAAGGCAGATTACCGTTCATACTGAGCCCGGTTCGGCTGGAGGTTTTTCCTTCCTGTTAATGGGGAGTTTTTCCTTCTGCTGTCACTTCATGCTTGATCAGTATGAGGGATTGCTGCAAAGCCATGTACAATGCAAACGACTCTCCCTGTGGCTCTACGCTTCTTCAGGAGTCAATGCTGCTTGTTACGACTTTGATGAAATCAACTGGTTCCCTTATATAGGAATTTCTTTTACCAATCTGGATAATCTGACTTAATATGTATAATCTGATTGATTTTGACATTGTAAACTGCCTTTAGATGACATGCAGGCCGGCAGACCCGACATGTATATTAATAATATGTATTATTATTATTAATATTATTATTATTTTATATATCTGCCTCGTTATATTTGCATAATGCATGAAGAAAAATATCAGCAGCGCAAGAGTCTGTTCCGATCATCCGGCCCTTACCACAGGCTACTGCAGCCCATTGGTTATCATCCCTGACAGTCTAAAGGGCTAGGCCAATCATAAAGTAGAAAAACACCTTCACGCTCCATGTGGAACTTTGTGCAGCGGTGTTCACAGTAGTAATGGATAAGAAACGCAAGGGAGGCGCAGAGAAACTGCACGAAAAAAAGAAACGAGTTCTTCAAACGGATGCTGCGAAATGTGTCAAACTGACTGACATGTTCCCAACAGCAGGCCCTTCATCTGCTCCGGTGTCTGGTGTAAAATATGGTGGTTGTGGTTGTAGTCAGTGACGTGCGGTAGGGTTCATAGCTGGTGAGGCACTGACGTCATCAGAGTCAGATTTACAAATATATACACTCTACAGAGTAGACTCGTTGCAAAGTGCTGAAGGAGACTGATTGAGCCAAATAAATTCACCAAGATACATGGAAAAATATTGGTTCTTTGATGAAAAAAATTGTCATTTGATTGGTAACAGTTTATGAGTTATGATGGATTTCTGCATTTGTAACACATTCTAAAACTATAACCCACATTAAGCACATTTCATTACAGAAACAAAACATGAATAAGTATCGCTGTCTTACCTCTACTTATAATTTAAGTCCCTGTGGCGCTCTTTCTGAACAAAAATATCATCATTTTCCGGTAAAAGTTCTCTTTATCTTCTTCAGTTTTAAAAGTCTCTCAGTCTCAGTGGAGCTCACTGCCAGGGAGGAAAGCCTTCCCTGATCAGTCCTGTTCCAGCTGTATGTTTAGAGTCTTTTTAGTGCTTTACTTGTTTAGCAAAACTCGCTAATAAAACATCAATAACTTGTTTTGACTCTACTATTTGGGGATCACGAGCGGTGCCCCTTGAGCGCCCCCTGCCTAGTGGCCAAGGAACTGCTGGCCTCACCTACAACCAGTTCTTTGCTGTTTATGATCGGCCAGCACCACGAAAACATGTTATCTGCACACAGTTTGATGACCAAAACACAATTCGTAATCCACATATATTAAATTGTGGAAAATCAGTTCATAACTGTTTGAACAATTGAATTTATGATCTAGAGACAGGAAGATGCATTCACAGAATGGAAGTCAGCGCAGTTACCATGGGATTGCGCAATCCCAGGGTAGGCCAAGCTCGCTGCGGCCTCACCGGCTTCGCTATGAAGCGCCACCAAGGATTTACATGAAAAATAGCGAAAAGTCTGCGATTTTAAAGAAAATATGATCAAAAATTAGGAAATTAGATAAATAAAATACTTATTACAAATGACTGAGTAAATCAAAATTTATATTATGTTATTATATATTTTCTTTCTTTCCATGATGACAAGTGAGGCATTTCTCTGGTTCATTTTGTCATTGGCATCCTCTTTTACACAGTGAGTGCACATTAGTCCAATGTTACCCTACAGTATCTGGAAGACTGAATAGATCTGATGAGCAACTTACAATAACTTCTTATAATGATGTAACGTGATAATATGTGTGATTGACCGTGACACCTCTCTTTCTCTCTCTCTCTCTCTGATCTAAGAATAATTGCTGTGCTGTGGTGGAGTTTACATTTTACAGTGTTAATAAATTAAGATTTTGGAAGTATTTTAAGTGTCCACTCACTAATTTCCATTATCCTGACTTCAAGGTATTGCACAGTTGGTATTGCACAGTTGGTATACACATTCAGTACACAAAAAAAATGTGGTGGGCCAGTCTAATCCAAAATGCCAGGGCCAATTTTTTGTCCCAATCCACCCCTGATGACATGTTTCATGATTTGGCGCTATATAAATAAAAACTGAAATGTATTGAACAAGAGTTTGTCAGTTTTCAAGCAGGATTTGTATATCTGTTCAACTTAAATATACAAGGAAACCAAAGAGTTAAGATCACTTACTTACCAAGAGAAATTCCTTTGGGGTTTATTTGTGGTCTCTTGCTGCCCCCTGCTGGACAAGTATGATCAAATACATATGCTTTACATGTCAACTTGGTATCAAAATTCAGATTTCAATCTAAAATGGCTTACTTCCTGTGATACTTGCAGTATGACATTAATTGTAAATTCTGAGCGTCTTGCTGAGATCTACAACTGTACAAAATTTCATTACTCTACGATGAAGTAAGTGAATACCAAAGGGTCCTTTGAAATTTGCTTGGTGGCGCTATAGAGAAACTAAGTCCTGCTCACTAAAGTTTGTTAAGGATTCCTGTTGGGGGGTGGATAAGGATGCATCCAAATGAGTTTTAAGCAGCTCGGCCCAAAACTGTGGAATTCAGAGCCAAACGTATGACAGCAGCGTTTGAGGTGAATATGCCACGCCGCCACGCCCCCCTGCTCCATCCAATCCAGTTGAGCCTGAAATCCACAACATACCAACATGTGTTCTGTCTGTGGACACAGTTTCATGTTGATTAGCTCAGAGGGGTAACATAGCGACCGCTTACAACAAAACATGACACTTCCTGTTGTCAGGGGGCGTGGCCTAAGCAATGTCATCATTTGACCATTGGATATTATAGGAGACCTGATGGTGATCAATCACTGAAAGTTTGATGCCTCTGTGTGTTTCTGTGTAGGAGATATAACTGTTTTATTTTTTGTGGCGAGTAGGTGAACTTTAACCCTTGCTAATGCCCCTTCAACAAGCTGAAAAACTCACCGTTTTGATAACTTTTAATTGGCCATGCCTTATGATCAGACTGCCCGAGTTTCAAGCCGCTCGCTAAAAATCTCTAGGAGGAGATCCATCAAATACCAATGCTATAAACGTCAAAAATGGGGTCAAAATCAGACATTCAATCTAAAATGGCCGACTTCCTGTGATATTTACACTATGACATTAATTGTAAATTCTGAGCGTCTTGGTGAGCTCTACCACTGTACCAAATCTCATGTCTCTACGATGAAGTAAGTGAATAGCAAAGGGTCCTTTGAAAATTGCTAAGTGGCGCCGTTGAGGCATTAGGTCACGCCCACCAAAATTTGTTATGGATTCCTGTTGGGGGGTGGATAAGGATGCATCCAAGTGAGTTTTATGCAGCTCGGCCCAAAAATGTGGAATTCAGAGCCAAACGTATGGCAGCGGCGTTTGAGGTGACTTCACCACGCCGCCACGCTCTCCTGCTCCATCGAATCGACTTGGGGCTGGAATCCACAACACAACAACATGTGTTCTGTCTGTGGACACAGTTTCATGTTGATTAGCTCAGAGGGGTAACATAGCGACCGTTTACAGCAAAACATGACACTTCCTGTTGTCAGGGGGTGTGGCCTAAGTGATGTCATCATTTGACCATTGGATATTATAGGAGACCTGATGATGATTAATCACAGAAAGTTTGGTGCCTCTGTGTGTTTCTGTGTAGGAGATATAACACTTTTATTTTTTGTGGCGAATAGGTGAACTTTGACCCCTGCCAACGCCCCTTCAGCATGCTCAAAAACTCACCGTTTTGATAACTTTTGATTGGCCATGCCTTATGATCAGACTGCCCGAGTTTCAAGCCGATCGCTCGATATCTCTAGGAGGAGTTAGATCTTATACCGATGCTGTAACTGTCAAAATTGAGGTCAAAATCAGACTTTCAATCTAAAATGGCCGACTTCCTGTGATATTTACACTATGACATTAATTGTAAATTCTGAGCGTCTTGGTGAGCTCTACAACTGTACCAAATTTCATGTCTCTACGACGAAGTAAGTGAATAGCAAAGGGTCCTTTGAAAATTTCTAGGTGGCGCCGTTGAGGCATTTTTCTTTAGATTTTTGTGACGACCTTAAAATACAAAATTTTTAAACAGTCACCATGCATCTGCCAAGTTTGGTGAGTTTTTGAAAATGAGAAAGCCCCCAAAAAGGCCCCTCTTTAGGGGGGCAGAATAATAATAATAATAATAATAATAATAAATAATAATAATAATTAACACTACAGATACAATAGGCCTTCGCAGCGCTTAGCTGCTCGGGCCTAATTAACACTACAGATACAATAGGCCTTCGCAGCGCTTAGCTGCTCGGGCCTAATGAGCGGAATTTTAGTGAATTACATTCATTTCCTATGGGAGAAAAAAAAGCTGAAAATTTGCAGAAAAAGCTAAATATTTTAAAAAGTTGAAAAGGTATAAGTACAAAAAGATATAGCCATCGATTCCAGAAGAAGCTGAATAGTTTAAAAGTTGAATGGTTGAAATCGGACAAAAACTGAGGAGAAGCGAATCAAACTTTAAACAGTAAAAAGGCGAAAGAGGATCTCAACTAGAAAAATTTGCATTTCCTGCGAAAATGCACTGTGAATGCAGATAGCTGAATGATTGAGCAAAAGATGCAGAAGATCTTTGAAGAAGAGAAAAAATAGCTGAAAAGCATTGAAGAAGTTGAGCAAAAGATGCAGAAGATCTTTGAAGAAGAGAAAAAGTTGAAGAATTTGAAAGAGTTGAAGAATTTGAACATGAAAGAACAATAGCTGAATGATTAGAAGAAGAAAAAACTGAGGGTAAGGCACCAAACATTTCCTAACTCATTCTAAACACTGAATCGTTTAACAAAGCAGAAGTAGAATTTCAAACTTGAATATACTGTAGCCATATGCGGGCCTGCATTTTTAGGGAGTATAAGGGGTTTCGCCCCCATTGAAAAGCATTGGATGTTTGACACCTCCTAACTTGGAGATGCTTTACGTGACGAGGCCCAAACTTATTGTGGAGCATTCTGTATAAAGGAGGTAAAGACTCTGTAAAGCAGAAGTTTGTCCGAGCTTCCTAGAGCTACTTCCGGTTAGCAACCTGCTAACCGTTAGCAGCTAACATGGTTGTGTTCAGTATCACCGGGTGATTGTACTCTGTCAGTTTGGTCCAAATCCTGTACTGGGAAGTGCCTCAAAAAGGGGTGCCAATACTTAATGTCACCAAACGTGACCAAAGTTCATGGGTCAGATTGGCCTCCTTTAGCAACTCAGCCTCACCACATCTGGGCCCAGAACTCAACATTTGACCAAAATGGTGTGTAGCGCCATTTCCCACAGGTGGGTGGTGCTATATTGGCCAATTGGGTCGTGTCTGGGCATCATGCCAGGTCCTGTTGGAAGCAAAGGTCCAATAGGAAAGCATGTGAAATCCAAAAAGTGACAGAAAAGTCACACATGCCTCATAATCACTTGAAAATTTAAAAATGTTAAGAGGAAGTGACTGTGCGAATTTCAGATTCCTACATTCATCACAGCCACTGCAGTGGGCGTGGAAAGTTGCCATTCTATCCGAATGGAGCCTGTGCCTGACCTAGTAACCTCTGGCCCTCAGAGTTCCGTCGTCATGGAAACTCACTGACACACCTGCAGCGGGCCAGTCTACAGAAGTGCAGACACTTTGCTCAAAATATGTCCCATTGGGTTATAATGGAGAACTTTGCCTCGCACAACGCTCCATATCTCCTGATCCGTAAATGGTGGAGACTTAATTTTTTCTGCGTTTATTTCTTAGTGGATAGGGGAAGAAGACTTGCTATCAGTTTTTGCAGGAAATATTTTAATAAAGGCGTAAAAAAATATGATATAAAAGGGATTTTTAAGGAATTTCAAAAATCCTCTAAAAACGGTCCTGAACAAATCGCTCTAGCTGAAAAAGTATAAGAGATATCAAAATAATTCTTTCACTGTGAGTATCAGCAGGCTTTTGAGGACTATGTTGCTCATTTTTATGTTTGTACAAAAATCGGTGTAGGCACAGCGACGATGTAAAAAAGTGGATCATGTGGAAAAATGCAGCTCTAAAGCATTTTCAGTATTTTGCACATTCGCTACTCCCGAACAAATTGTTCCTGCGGCAAAACCGTAAGAGTTATCCACAAAATTCCTTTTTTGTGAGTGCCAGAAGGGTTGGGACATTCATGTGTGAAAGTCTCATGCCTGTACATTAAAGGGGTTAGGAGTAGCGACGATGCGAAAACGTGTGATGTTTTGGATTTTCAGACGCCATTTTTTAAAACCGCTCCATAGAAAATGAATGGGGGAGGTTTCGGGTTTGTGTCGCTCTGAGTTGATTTACGAAAAATCTATAAATGCTACACCAATGAGGGTTACATTTCCTGAATCCAGACAAAAATTCCTACGTTTTGATGTATAATTTATGTGGATATGTTGAAAATTGAGCGAGTGAGAAGTTGTTCGGAGTAGAAGAATTAGTTGAATTTCTAGAGTGCGCACTCTACCAACTGCCACTTGACGACCATAGCAACGCATGTTATTTGCTGAATTTCTTGAAAAGCCAAAATTATTTTAAGGAGGTACTATATGAAAATGGTAAAAGATATGAAAAAGCTGAAATATACCATAATAGCTGAAAGATATCACTACATTTTAAAAGTTGAATGACGTTTCTAGCTGAAAGTAGGCTGAAGTAGTAAGCTGTCAAAAAGCTGAAAAATTTGAAGAATTTGAAGGATTCTCCATTCATTTTATTTAAGGTTTAGAAAATTGTTACACTAGAAGATGTTTTTAAACCTGTTGTTGAACACAGAACACACTTCACACTATTGTTTTATGTGATCACATTGCAAAGCATGATTTAGGTAACAGGACGTTCATGGAATACCTTTATTAAAGGCATACTATTGTTGTGCCATGTCAGGACGTGACAGACTGCATTTCCCATGATGCATGGTGGTCAAAATGGCCACCAACTCCCATCATGCAACGCGGCCCAAAATGGCCGGCGCCCTAGCAACCGATAACGTTGCTAGGGTAAAGTTGATAAAACTCGGTTGCACCCCGCAATCGGCCTTCTTCCCTGGCGCCCTGCCAACCCGAGAAGACACAGCTGTACTCCGTGGAGTAATCCCACGCCACGTGCTCGAGTTTCTCGCTGGACCGAGATTTTTTCGAAGCAAAACCATTCCCTGTGCAGACAGGAGGTCGACTCAAAAAGGTACCTTTAATTCCCTCTGATCAAATACTGGAAGCCGCCTTATCTCCCAGTGATCGAGAGAGGACGACGCGTTGTTTGGCCCAACAAGCGTCTAGGAGCCCAGAGAGAGAGAGAAAGACGAAGGAACTCTCTCAGTCTGGTCCCCGCTGCAGCCTGCGGACCCTGCGGTCGTCAAGACGCGTTCAGGACGTCGCGTGATCCGGAGCGCTCCGGACCGAAGCCGGGACTTTCACTCCGGACCAGCCCCGAGGCACCTCAAAGTAACGGGTTCTCCCCTTTTATTTCTGTCTCACCAACAGGGTGTTTAGAAGTGCCTGGGCAGACGTAGAAATTTGTAGGCTTAGGTTAATGCTTTTATTCCACGACGAAGTTGGAATTATTTTGCTGAATATTTTCTTTGTATGTGCATGCATTTTACATTTTGATTTTGCTGTGTTGATTTGTGATTCATCAATAACCCCGCCGTGGGTCATTGCTTCAGTTCTGTTCCATCTTCTTCCCTGCTTTCCCCCCCTCTCTCTCTCTTTTCGCTTCTTCTTATCAGTTTAATCTCTTTGTCCGAGCTCATTCCGCGGCTTTTGTTTTAAACTACCAGTTAGCCGCGCCCTCTCGAAGCGAGGCATTACCACCTCACCTTAGCGTAAGCGCGGTGACATCATTAAGACCTCCCCTCACGCTTCACGCAAATTTGCAGAGCATACGTCATCATAGTCGCCATCTTGGGAGGGTGTCGGATGACTGCACTGTAGGTAGCTTAGCTGATAGCTTTGTAAGGCATCAAAGCGTCCGGTAGGACTCTCAAAGCTGTTCTGTCTGTCAATGCTATGTCAAATGCCGACGTTCTGAGTGTGGTTTAACCAACCGTGAGCTGAACTAAGATTTGCAACCGCTCATTTTAATCCATTTGTTTTTCTTTCCTTTTGTTTTGTTTGTTTTGTTTATTCTTGTATTTCCACATATATTTTGCATGTTTTAGATCCAGTAGTGAGTAAGAATTCCAAAGTTGTTGAATCAGAGAATTACTGTAACAGGGAATTGCTTTTGGTTCAATAAAACCAACGACTGCGGAATAGACATTGTTTTGTGTTCAATCCAATTCAAAGTTGCCTGGTTATTCAGAAATCAGAGCTAACCTCCTTTGGAGTTAACATCTGACATTAATACAGAGACAATATCATTGGATGGTGATAGACGAATAAGGATTTAAACTCTAATTGCAGTTACATTGGGGTTCTCACAGCTGCCGGATAAACCTCGTCGGTCACAAGTCCGACCAGATCATTTATCCCAGCATAAATGAGTTCATAACAGCAAATTAACTAATGCATTAGTGGTATAAATACTTACAAGCTTATAGCTAACATCACCACCATTTGAACTATATTTTGTTGTAGCGGAATTTTGGGTTGAATGATTTATTATTTAAATTATAATACCAAATTATAATTAATAATAATAATAAGCATATTCAACCATCTTCTGGCATAACATTTACTGGCGTGCCCGGGTGGGCTAGTCTACTTATTTGGCGTTCCTTTAGACTAAACTGAATAACCAGCAACTTATGAATTTAATGAACACAATCTACATTCCAGCATTTTGACTGCTCACCTTGCCAAAAGGGCTATTCAGTCATAATTGATTAAGGAAATACTCCTACTAAATATGTACGTGTTTGTGGTGGTTTGAGGTTGTTAACCTGAGGTTTGAATATTGTTTTCTAAACCTGGAGTTAGTTAGACTGAACTGACTAGAACGTACAGCGCCTCCAGCGTCTGCTACTGATCAGTCATCTCCTGTGTCGTGTTCTGCTTTGAAAAGAGAGACCTTGCTTCCATCTGGTGGCCAGGATAGGTAGTTGCAGTCACGGTTAAAAAATTCAGGTGAAAGCACTCGGCTTCCCTGAATGGATATTTGAATGTCAGTTTCTTAAAACTTTCTTTATGGTTACTCCTTTTAATAATTTTTGTCAACTTATTATAATTTTTTTATTCCTTTGAATTTTTTTTAAACTTTTAATTTTGTTAAATTATTTTTCTTTCTTTTCCCCCTTCTGCTCATCATAAGTGGTCAAAGTTGATCTGTGATTTTGAAACTAAGGTTGCAATTTAGCGGTTTTTAACTGTCATTCTTTGCCACCTCTGAAGTTCCAAACACTTAGCTATTTTCCACACATGTGTAGAGCACCTGTTCTTAAATAACTTGCATCACAAACAAAACCACAGCTTTATCACTTAATTACTGGCCGAAAGGTTAGTGGTCCATGTCACTCACAGTTAATATTCTCAAAGTTAAACAAGCATATTAACCGTTCCTAAACATAGGAGTTGTAAGTCGCAGGGTTGATTTTCCCCTGCGCAGCCTAATTAAACGCACGTATTTGACCACACTTCCTGCAGTAAAGTGTCAGTCGTAGTGCGAGTCGCTGTTGACAGTTAAAGTGAAGCCACTTAACAGTTGTTGTTAGCAGTTGTTGTTTAGCGCTGAGCTAAACTAAAGTGTATGCGTTGTTGCTTAGTGCTAAGCTAGAATACAGCGTTGTTGTTTGTTGTCTGTTGTTTAGCGCTAAGCTAAACTACAGTGTTATTTGATTGTTGTTGTTGTGTAGTGCTGAGCTACAGTTGTTGTGCTGCTGTCCATAGCTGACAAAAAATGGATAGTAAAGGTTCTTCAGTCAAAGGAGCTGAAGGTCCACAATCCTCCATTGGAATGGAGGCTCAGGGTGTCATTAGCTCACTGCTTAAAATGACACCGGAGGACCAAGACCGCTTGAATCAGTTTAACATAGAGGACTGTGAGAGGAAAATTCAGGAATTGGTGGAGGAGGTTCAAAGCAAGCCAAAGGATAGATTGGTAGCAGATGTTTTGGGTGAATTATCTGCGTTATACCACCGAAGGTTAACGCTAGAGACCGATCTGCGTAACAGAGAGGTTGAGATGCGGATCGCAGCTGAGGAAAGAGTTAGGGAGCTAGAACAGAGAAGTGTTCAGGGCAGCTGTCATCTCACAGAGGAGCGAGAGGAGGATCTCATTAACTTGCAGCCAGAAGGATCTGAGGGAAAACATGGGGATCACACCTGGAGGACATTGGATGAACTGGGCCCTCAGACACTTTCTGAGCGAGGGGTAAGCGAAGGTCAGGACAGATATAGCAGTGTGATACGGAAAGAAATGCCTAAACAACTTACGGTGGCAATCAGGACTGATCCACATGATGTGAATCATGGGAAAACACCTGCTTCCCACCTGACCCCTGACACTGTCTATGATCCTTTCCCCCCACCAGGGCGACGGGAGCACCGTTCCTGGGACACAGGTAAACCCCACTCCTCTGAACTGCGTCCACGGACAAGAGTTCATGACAGGGAGGGTCCCCCGGCGTCCCACGAACGGCCGCCGATGCCAGGTAGGTGGTCAGAACCAGAGCCCCCCTGCTATCGTGGTTACCGCAGGCAGGAGTTGTCAGGAGAGGACTCAGATGGACCAGCCCCGATCCCTGAACAGGGACTGCGGATGCGTCAGCTTGAGTCTCTGGCCCGAGACATAGAGCGTTTTGATCCTAACAATACAGAATCCACCATTGATGACTATCTCAGAGAGGTAGAGCGCTGTCTGCTAGACTTATATAGCCCCTCGGCTCGAGAAAAATTGAAGCTTATCTGGAAAACCACGTCCAGAAGTGTCCATGTTTTCATGGAAAGCCTCCCTCCAGCTACACGTGACCGTTACTCAGCTCTTTGTCAGGCTTTAAGAGAAGAATATTCTGTGTTCACAGACCCAGCTTCTGCGACTCTTGGAGCTTTTGCAATTCAGCAAAAGAGAACTGAAGCGCCCAAGGAGTATTGCCGTCGTTTACGGGCTGCTTACTTTCAGGGACGAAATGCTCCCGGCTTGGAGGAAGACCACACTTTCAAATCTTTGTTCCTCCATAATCTTCATGAAAGCGTGCGTTATGAGGTTACCATGCATTGTAGAACCAAGAGACTTACCATGCAGGAAATCAGGAAATACGCGCAGGTTGCATGGGAAACACGTGTCCGGCCCAACAAAGGAGCCGACAGTGATAAAAAGGTTCTACAGATTCAGATCGAACCAGAAAAGAGGTTAGGTCTGGAGGGACATGAGATGCCTCCCTCTAAACCTAAAACTAGATTTGGGTTCAAGAAGCAACACGGTTTTGAACCGCAGCAGAAGAAAGCTTCTCATGATAGGAGAGGTCAGCATGACAGCATGGAAGGTGAGAGGTTTCAAAAATGGCACAGGCCGGATCCAGCCCGACACGGTAAGCAAACTGACAGGTTGGAAAAGCAGAAAGGCACACATGACAACAAAGGCTGGAACCTGCGCATGGAAGAGTCAATGAGAAAGGAGATGGAGGAGACTTTTCGCAGGTTGCTAGCCGACACAGTGCGTCAGATCGCGCCGCAGCCGTCCTCGCCACCATCCAATCCTGCCGACCCTCCTGGGAAACCAGGCCCAAAATCCACGTCAGCATGACTAGGCGTGGACCAGGCTCCCCCTTCTAACAGAGTTTATCTGATTAAGTGGGGGAACCAACCAAAAATTCACCAACAACCTTCTAAGATCCCATCAGCAGGTGATCAGAAAACCCCTTTTCTAAGGTTTTTAGGTGAGCTAAACCATCGTGAAAACGCGCATCTCTTGTACTGCTCGACAGTTATAGGAGGATGTGTCACAGCAAATGCTCTGTTAGACACAGGTTCCGAGATCAGTCTAATGTGTTCAGATTTGTTTGATGAGGTGACCAGAGCTATGGTGTCTCTTGGGAAACCGTTCCAGGTGGAGACCTGTAACGTGGGCATCACCAGCTACACTCAGGATCAGTCATGCATCACCAAACGGGCGTGGTTAGACATCACTTTCCGTGACATGACCCTTGTTCACCCCATCTACATCTGTACTTTGGACACGGAACCTTTTCTTGTGGGTCAGGATCTGTTGAACAGGTTAGCTCCACTCATTGACTGCCATCATGGTCATCTTTGGGCCCAAGTGGGGAACCCCAAGCCTCTTACTTCTGGAAGTGGACCATCCGTCCCTATCCACCAGGTGACCTGCTCAGAAGAGCCCAAAGAACTCTTAGCACCATTTCTGCCTTCAACAGAGCCGATTTCAAAATCCTCTGCCACACCACCGCTTCTCAGCGATCAGAGAACTTCTCTCCGCAGCCACACATCTTTCCTTTGCTCACTTAAACACTCTGGAGGTGAACCCTATAACCCCAGAGTGGCCGAAGGTGTGCACCTGGAAAGCACATTCATGCCAGACGTGCTGCTGGCTCTTTGGTCAGAGAAATCTGCGATCAGCAGAGATCTGTACAGCTCTCTGTGCCGTGAAAAGCCCCATCTGGCTGAAACAAACCACAGCCACTATTTGCTCTCAGCAGACTGGCCTCGCCGGCTTCTGAAAGCAACGGGGGTGTGCATACTTTATGCACAGATTGGCACAAGGCAGCTCTCTCATCCTTTCAGCATTGTGGAGAATTTACATCCTCCAGTGTTTGTTGGTGCTGATTTTCTGGTACGGCTAGGTGCACAGCTGGACACTTGCAATCAGGTCCTGTGGGCTCAGGCTCACGTGACCCCAAGTTCCTTCCTGGGCACCCCTGAAGTCATGCGATCAGGGCAAACAATCCCACAGGCTTGCCAGGTGGCTAGCGAAACAAACATGCTAATACCACCACAGACTGCAGGTGTACCTATTAGATTAGCCATCCTGAAAGGACAACAAATACAGAACACACAGGTTTTCTTCCAACCCCTTTCTTATTTCCAGGAATCCAACCTGGTCATCCGGGGCACACCCCTGCTTGAGCTGAACAACCGCTCAGCTTACCTTCTAGTGGAGAATCCAACCCACATGCCGATCCAAGTGGTGGCGAAGAAACCCCTTGGGGTGCTCATCGAAAGCTCTTTCCACGACTTTGAGCTGAGCATTCCCGTCATTGGAGACCTGCCTTTATCCTTGACCGGCAGACAGGACTCTTCAGACACAGTGTTTACTTTCCCTTCCAACATGATCCAAATCAGGCGACATGAAGCTCTGCCTGCTGGATCTATTTGTGGTGCTACGCTTGAAGCTGAAGGAAACCTGTTGGTGTATGCGATAGCAACCAACCCAACAGAACCAGCACCAAATCAACCAGAGAACCAGGACTCACCCACTGAGCCCTATCCTGGTTTCGAAGCAGAAATCATGCAACAGCTGGAAAAAGCTGATGCGCTGACCACTGAAACAGAGAGAACAGCACTTAAGGAGCTGTTTTATGAGTTTCAGTCAATTCTATCCAAAGACTCTAATGACTGTGGGGTCACAGATTTGCACACGGTTCGGATCTCAACAAATCCAAACTCACCCCCTACCTTTGTGCGTCAGTACAAAATTCCCCTGGCAGCTTATGAGTCGATACAGGAAATCCTCGATAAACTGCTGGAAAAACAGATAATCCGGGAATGTAACTCAACTTACAACTCCCCCATCTGGCCGGTGTTAAAACCAACGGGGAAATGGCGTCTGACAATCGACTACCGCGCTCTTAATAAACAGGTACCTCTCTCTCGTTGGCCTATGATCCATCTAGACCAAGAACTAGCGAAGGTGAAAGACGCGCGTTTCTTTTCCACAGTGGACGTGGCTAATGGCTTTTGGACAATGAAGGTGGATGAGGCTGACCAGTACAAACTGGCGTTCTCTTTCGGGAGCCGCCAGTACACCTGGAACAGATGCCCGTTTGGGTACTCCAACTCCCCAGCCGAGTTCAACATCTTTCTCCATAAAGCCATGTCAGATGCTGCAACACGCGGGAACCTCATTTATGTCGACGACATCCTTATGAGGAGCCGAACGTTCGAAGAACATTTGGCAGAACTCAGACACGTCCTAAGACAACTCTCTGCTGCAGGAGCTAAGCTAGCTCTGACCAAAGGCCAGTGGTGCAGGACGAAAGTCGACTATGTGGGTCTAACAGTGGGTCCAAATGGCATTGAACCCCAAGCTAATAGGATCCGAGCCATCCAAGACATTACCGCTCCCGGAAATGTCTCCGAGCTCCGAAGCTTTTTAGGGGTCTGTAACTACTCGCGTCAGTTCATTGAGGATTATGCCGACATGGCTAGGCCACTCACTGAACTGCTACGTAAAGACGTGCCGTTCAACTGGGGGGAGCCTCAAGAATTGGCATTCCAGCTCTTAAAGCAGAAACTCGTTTCTGCCCCCTGCCTGGCATACCCAGACAAAGACAAAGAGTTTTATCTGGAAGCCGGTTTCTCTTCACAGTGCCTGAGCGCCGCGTTAAAACAGAAATACGACCAAGACACGCGGGTAGTGGCATACGCGAGTAGACCACTGAGCAATGTGGAGTTCAAGTTCTCCGACTGTGAGAAAGCACTCCTATCAACAGTTTGGGCAGTGGAACATTTCCGCAGCTACATCGGAGGTCAGAAAGTGATCATAGAGACATGTCATCAGCCAGTTACCTTCCTGAACAGCGAACGTTTAAGAGAAGGCAGGGTGTCCAACAGTCGCATTGCAACATGGATGATGGCACTCCAAGGCTACAACGTTGAGGTAAAGTACAGCCAGAACAACAGAATGGTGCTGGGGCAGGGGTTGGCAGAGTGCAAACACTGCGAGTGTGACACAGAAGCCATGACCCTCAGCGTCCCAGCCACCTTTGGGAGCCCTCCATCAACCCACCGTTACTTCGATGAAAACGTGTGTCATGGGCTCCCAAGAGTCTACACAGATGGCTGTGCTTACATGCATGAACACCAACTCCGAGCCGGAGTAGGGATCGTCTGGGTGGGACGCGACTCCACCGAACCTAACCACTACCGGTTGGGACCCAAAACCAGCCAGTATGCTGAAGTCGCCGCAGTGCTCATCACCATCCAGCAGGCAGCAGCCATGGATGTGAAACAATTGGTGATCTGCTCCGACTCCAACTATGCTCGGCTCAGTTTCGTCTCCCACCTCCCATTGTGGAAAGGAAACGGGATGAAAAACGCCAGAAACAAAGAGGTGAGGCACTCGAAGCTCTTCCTAGCGTGTGACCGTCTCACCACCAACAAAGACATGATCGTCTACTGGAAGAAGGTAAAGGGACACTCCCGCACTCTGGGACCAGACAAAGACGGAAACGACGAAGCAGACCGTCTGGCCAGACTGGGAGCCGAAAGCGGAACCCCATGGGAATTCCGAGAAGATGTCAGCTCTCCTCCAGATTCCCAGACCGTCTGCGCCATCACGAGGCGACAGACCAGGGAAAGGCAGGAGAAACCCCAAAACCCCGGGGAAATCCTCTGTCTGGGGCGCAAACCAGACGACAAGGACCTGTGCACAATGCAGGACCAGGACCCGACCCTCCACGTCCTCCGAGGTCTGGTGGCTAACGGTCCATCAACAGGAACAACTCCGTCACCAAACGGAGGAACTAAAGAACTGAAGGCGTTCCGCCGCAGCTTACGTCACCTGAAGCTGGAGAAAAACCTATTGGTTTACTCCCAAAACGGAAATGGCCCACCCCGATGGGTTGTTCCGGTGAACCATCGCGGAATCATATTGGCACACGCCCACGACTCACCAGTAGGAGGACATAGAGGCTACAAAGCTACTCTGAAAACCCTCCAACAGGTGGCGTACTGGCCTTCGATGGCACAAGACACCCAGGAGTACGTACAGGGTTGTTTGACCTGTTGCCAATTTCAACCTACACGACCGCTCAACCGAGCTCCGCTCCAGCGAAGGGGGGTTACATTTCCGTGGTCACATTTGCAGATTGACTGGATCGGCCCAGTCCCCAAATCGTCAAGAGGCAACAAATACCTCTTGACAGTAACATGCGGCTTCACAAAATGGGTCGAATGTTTGCCGGCACCGAATGACACCGCCGTCACCACAGCAGTCCTGCTGCTAAATCACGTTTTCAGCCGGTGGGGCCTTCCCCTGTCCATCGACTCGGACAGAGGAACGCACTTCACATCAAGCGTAATGACCGCGCTTTTCGACATGTTGGGCGTGGAAGTTAAATTCCACATCCCCTACCACCCACAGTCATCGGGACAGGTGGAACGGATGAACCGCACCGTGGTCGGCATGTTAAAGAAATATGTCAACAGCCACGGCAGGGACTGGGACATAAAGCTTCCCCTGGTCCTAATGGCCATCCGCTCGACCCCGCAATGCTCCACAGGGGTGACACCTTTCGAGATGATGACAGGGAGACAAATGACCCTTCCCCTGCATCTCATCTACCAGCCCGAAGACGTCAGTGTGACAACCGCCTACACGGCACACCAGTACGTCACCGATTTAAAAGACCATCTTCGAACGACTTTTGCTTGGGCTCAACAGAACCTCGACAACAGCGTGCAAGGTGCCAAAGCTTACTACGATCGGAAAACGTCCCATAGGGAATATGAAATAGGAGACAAGGTTCTTTATTTCCGTTTTACCCAGCCGTCCGGTCGGTCCAGGAAGTTTCTCCCGAGCTGGGCAGGCCCTTTCGAAATCGTCGGAAAACTCTCACCGGTAGCTTACCGGATAAGAATTCCGAAACCCCGGCAAAGCCCAGAGTACAAATGGGTTCATGCGAATCAAATTAAACCGTACACCAAACCCTCCTCACAGGGAACGGAGCCTAACTCCGCCCCCGCCGAAGAGAACAATGCATAGCATTAAATAGGACAAGTGCATGTTCAATCAGGGCATTTTAGACGTGCACTAATAAACACATAATCGCCCATATACAATTTCACATCGGTAATTCAGATCTCTCTGTTGCAGGATGGAGATCATCTGGATGGTTATTATCCTTGTCGGATCATCAGTGAGCCAATCGACGAACGTGGTGGAAATGGGACCCCCGACCGGTACTGCCCTCCAGGACACGCCCGGGCTCCTTATCACCCACTGTAGACTTCACACTCAAAGAGTTTTTGTGCGACTAGACCCATGGGATGTGTACAGGAAACACGTACAACTCCCTCCACAGCTCAGTGAAGGAAGACCGCGCGGAACTCAGGTCCACGACGCTGTAGAACACACCAAACAGGTTACCATCCATATTCTCAGACAACTGCAGAAATTCATGGTAACCGAAGAAGACCTTGGTGGCAGTAAACGCCCTAAAAGATTCCTGGGAGGACTGATAGCTTCCGTAGCAGCGATCGGATCGCTTTTCTCAGTTGGTCTTTCAGCAGCGAATTCCGTCAGCCTGAAGACCGTCCAGAGACACGTACAAGAGCTAGATGAAGAAATGCCAGAAATCCAACAGAGACTCCTCCTACAACAGACTTTGTTAAATATCCAAACTAAAACACTTCAGGGTACAATGGTTACTGTAAATCTACAGTCTGCACTCCTCAATAACACCATGCATGCTTTGGAAACGCTCACAGAAGTGGTAAAGAATGACATGATGTATACTCAGGTTGTTAGAGATTTAATGCAGGACCTCACTCGAGAGGTTAGTTCATCCGTAAATAGCCTCGCTGAAGGACGGATTCCTCCGTACTTGGTACCAGTAGATTTGGTTGAAAAGGTTCTCAAATCTGCCTCTAGTGAAGCACTGCAACCACCACAAACACACCTGGCTTACAGCCTAGGTAGTGCAATTCCAATATTTGTAAATCCTGACAACTTGGAGATAGGATTTATGCTAAACCTTCCCATCATTGAAAGAGCTAACGTGTATAGGCTTAAATCAGTATTGAATGTCGGTTTTTGGCAAGGTGAGACCCACGTACACCTACAAACCCCCTCGATGCTAGCCTATCATGATGCTGACCCCAAACTTTATTTAGTTCCTAATTTGGATTTGTGTACCAAAACCAAGGACATCCACTGGGTATGCCCAAGCAACCCATTTATCAGAGACGTTACCAATTACCTGTGTGGTCTAAGGAATGAATCCCCTGAACAAAACTGTCAGGCTAGAATGACCCTTAAAGATGCAGGTGTGGAAACCAAAATTGAGCGGGCAGGTAACCGCTGGCTCGTTAGCACCCCAGAGGCAGAAGCCCTGTTATCTTACGAGCAGCACGACACAGTTACTAGACTAAAACTGCCCAACCAAACCATTTTCTGTTCCCCACCTCAAGGTGCTGTAGTCCACATTGGAAACATGGTTCTGCATCACCTTGACGTTGACAAATATGACTCAGAGATTGAAATAATAGATGTCTTTAAGGGATACAATTTCAGCATTGATGTCGGCATTGAAAGACAGCTTTTACTTGCAGGCACCCAGCTGATTAAATTCAGTCTCACTCCATCAGAGTTGAGCTCGGTCCCTCTGCTTCGCTTCCCCAGAGCTACAGAGTCGACCGACACTCACATTATGACCATTATTGTGGTTCTCCTTGTATTTGGATGGGCCATCACTACGGCGATGGCATATGCAGCATACAAGCAGATCAAACAGTTGCAAACCAGGATCGACACCCTCACCTTCGTCGCCCCCAGGTTCGTAACATCAGCTCCTCAAAGGCCACAAGCTGATTAGACTACGAACCGCTGTCTCTCTCCTTTCCCTTTTCCCTCTCTCCTTTCTTTGGTTCAAAGTTCAAACCTTATGACCAATGAATGTATCGACAATGGTGATTGTGAAGTTTGCATTTTCTTTTTTTTTATTACCTTATTGTTGCCTTATTAGCCAATAGAAATTACTAGCTATAGCTTAGTCTGCCCAGGCTAGGTCACTGACCCAGGCACAATAAATGCTTTGTTTTTTTTCCCTTCCTCTTGGATGATGAACTGAACTGCATGAATCCCGAAGGACTACTAGAAAGACTATTAGGTTGTTCCACTCATGCACAACGGATCTTCGTCACGCCAGAATGGACTTGGTTGTAGCTTTAAAGACTGTGACCAGCATCCCACTCTTCAAAGCTAAAGAGGGGTATGTTGTGCCATGTCAGGACGTGACAGACTGCATTTCCCATGATGCATGGTGGTCAAAATGGCCACCAACTCCCATCATGCAACGCGGCCCAAAATGGCCGGCGCCCTAGCAACCGATAACGTTGCTAGGGTAAAGTTGATAAAACTCGGTTGCACCCCGCAATCGGCCTTCTTCCCTGGCGCCCTGCCAACCCGAGAAGACACAGCTGTACTCCGTGGAGTAATCCCACGCCACGTGCTCGAGTTTCTCGCTGGACCGAGATTTTTTCGAAGCAAAACCATTCCCTGTGCAGACAGGAGGTCGACTCAAAAAGGTACCTTTAATTCCCTCTGATCAAATACTGGAAGCCGCCTTATCTCCCAGTGATCGAGAGAGGACGACGCGTTGTTTGGCCCAACAAGCGTCTAGGAGCCCAGAGAGAGAGAGAAAGACGAAGGAACTCTCTCAGTCTGGTCCCCGCTGCAGCCTGCGGACCCTGCGGTCGTCAAGACGCGTTCAGGACGTCGCGTGATCCGGAGCGCTCCGGACCGAAGCCGGGACTTTCACTCCGGACCAGCCCCGAGGCACCTCAAAGTAACGGGTTCTCCCCTTTTATTTCTGTCTCACCAACAGGGTGTTTAGAAGTGCCTGGGCAGACGTAGAAATTTGTAGGCTTAGGTTAATGCTTTTATTCCACGACGAAGTTGGAATTATTTTGCTGAATATTTTCTTTGTATGTGCATGCATTTTACATTTTGATTTTGCTGTGTTGATTTGTGATTCATCAATAACCCCGCCGTGGGTCATTGCTTCAGTTCTGTTCCATCTTCTTCCCTGCTTTCCCCCCCTCTCTCTCTCTTTTCGCTTCTTCTTATCAGTTTAATCTCTTTGTCCGAGCTCATTCCGCGGCTTTTGTTTTAAACTACCAGTTAGCCGCGCCCTCTCGAAGCGAGGCATTACCACCTCACCTTAGCGTAAGCGCGGTGACATCATTAAGACCTCCCCTCACGCTTCACGCAAATTTGCAGAGCATACGTCATCATAGTCGCCATCTTGGGAGGGTGTCGGATGACTGCACTGTAGGTAGCTTAGCTGATAGCTTTGTAAGGCATCAAAGCGTCCGGTAGGACACTCAAAGCTGTTCTGTCTGTCAATGCTATGTCAAATGCCGACGTTCTGAGTGTGGTTTAACCAACCGTGAGCTGAACTAAGATTTGCAACCGCTCATTTTAATCCATTTGTTTTTCTTTCCTTTTGTTTTGTTTGTTTTGTTTATTCTTGTATTTCCACATATATTTTGCATGTTTTAGATCCAGTAGTGAGTAAGAATTCCAAAGTTGTTGAATCAGAGAATTACTGTAACAGGGAATTGCTTTTGGTTCAATAAAACCAACGACTGCGGAATAGACATTGTTTTGTGTTCAATCCAATTCAAAGTTGCCTGGTTATTCAGAAATCAGAGCTAACCTCCTTTGGAGTTAACATCTGACATTAATACAGAGACAATATCATTGGATGGTGATAGACGAATAAGGATTTAAACTCTAATTGCAGTTACATTGGGGTTCTCACAGCTGCCGGATAAACCTCGTCGGTCACAAGTCCGACCAGATCATTTATCCCAGCATAAATGAGTTCATAACAGCAAATTAACTAATGCATTAGTGGTATAAATACTTACAAGCTTATAGCTAACATCACCACCATTTGAACTATATTTTGTTGTAGCGGAATTTTGGGTTGAATGATTTATTATTTAAATTATAATACCAAATTATAATTAATAATAATAATAAGCATATTCAACCATCTTCTGGCATAACATTTACTGGCGTGCCCGGGTGGGCTAGTCTACTTATTTGGCGTTCCTTTAGACTAAACTGAATAACCAGCAACTTATGAATTTAATGAACACAATCTACATTCCAGCATTTTGACTGCTCACCTTGCCAAAAGGGCTATTCAGTCATAATTGATTAAGGAAATACTCCTACTAAATATGTACGTGTTTGTGGTGGTTTGAGGTTGTTAACCTGAGGTTTGAATATTGTTTTCTAAACCTGGAGTTAGTTAGACTGAACTGACTAGAACGTACAGCGCCTCCAGCGTCTGCTACTGATCAGTCATCTCCTGTGTCGTGTTCTGCTTTGAAAAGAGAGACCTTGCTTCCATCTGGTGGCCAGGATAGGTAGTTGCAGTCACGGTTAAAAAATTCAGGTGAAAGCACTCGGCTTCCCTGAATGGATATTTGAATGTCAGTTTCTTAAAACTTTCTTTATGGTTACTCCTTTTAATAATTTTTGTCAACTTATTATAATTTTTTTATTCCTTTGAATTTTTTTTAAACTTTTAATTTTGTTAAATTATTTTTCTTTCTTTTCCCCCTTCTGCTCATCATAAGTGGTCAAAGTTGATCTGTGATTTTGAAACTAAGGTTGCAATTTAGCGGTTTTTAACTGTCATTCTTTGCCACCTCTGAAGTTCCAAACACTTAGCTATTTTCCACACATGTGTAGAGCACCTGTTCTTAAATAACTTGCATCACAAACAAAACCACAGCTTTATCACTTAATTACTGGCCGAAAGGTTAGTGGTCCATGTCACTCACAGTTAATATTCTCAAAGTTAAACAAGCATATTAACCGTTCCTAAACATAGGAGTTGTAAGTCGCAGGGTTGATTTTCCCCTGCGCAGCCTAATTAAACGCACGTATTTGACCACACTTCCTGCAGTAAAGTGTCAGTCGTAGTGCGAGTCGCTGTTGACAGTTAAAGTGAAGCCACTTAACAGTTGTTGTTAGCAGTTGTTGTTTAGCGCTGAGCTAAACTAAAGTGTATGCGTTGTTGCTTAGTGCTAAGCTAGAATACAGCGTTGTTGTTTGTTGTCTGTTGTTTAGCGCTAAGCTAAACTACAGTGTTATTTGATTGTTGTTGTTGTGTAGTGCTGAGCTACAGTTGTTGTGCTGCTGTCCACAGCTGACAAAAAATGGATAGTAAAGGTTCTTCAGTCAAAGGAGCTGAAGGTCCACAATCCTCCATTGGAATGGAGGCTCAGGGTGTCATTAGCTCACTGCTTAAAATGACACCGGAGGACCAAGACCGCTTGAATCAGTTTAACATAGAGGACTGTGAGAGGAAAATTCAGGAATTGGTGGAGGAGGTTCAAAGCAAGCCAAAGGATAGATTGGTAGCAGATGTTTTGGGTGAATTATCTGCGTTATACCACCGAAGGTTAACGCTAGAGACCGATCTGCGTAACAGAGAGGTTGAGATGCGGATCGCAGCTGAGGAAAGAGTTAGGGAGCTAGAACAGAGAAGTGTTCAGGGCAGCTGTCATCTCACAGAGGAGCGAGAGGAGGATCTCATTAACTTGCAGCCAGAAGGATCTGAGGGAAAACATGGGGATCACACCTGGAGGACATTGGATGAACTGGGCCCTCAGACACTTTCTGAGCGAGGGGTAAGCGAAGGTCAGGACAGATATAGCAGTGTGATACGGAAAGAAATGCCTAAACAACTTACGGTGGCAATCAGGACTGATCCACATGATGTGAATCATGGGAAAACACCTGCTTCCCACCTGACCCCTGACACTGTCTATGATCCTTTCCCCCCACCAGGGCGACGGGAGCACCGTTCCTGGGACACAGGTAAACCCCACTCCTCTGAACTGCGTCCACGGACAAGAGTTCATGACAGGGAGGGTCCCCCGGCGTCCCACGAACGGCCGCCGATGCCAGGTAGGTGGTCAGAACCAGAGCCCCCCTGCTATCGTGGTTACCGCAGGCAGGAGTCGTCAGGAGAGGACTCAGATGGACCAGCCCCGATCCCTGAACAGGGACTGCGGATGCGTCAGCTTGAGTCTCTGGCCCGAGACATAGAGCGTTTTGATCCTAACAATACAGAATCCACCATTGATGACTATCTCAGAGAGGTAGAGCGCTGTCTGCTAGACTTATATAGCCCCTCGGCTCGAGAAAAATTGAAGCTTATCTGGAAAACCACGTCCAGAAGTGTCCATGTTTTCATGGAAAGCCTCCCTCCAGCTACACGTGACCGTTACTCAGCTCTTTGTCAGGCTTTAAGAGAAGAATATTCTGTGTTCACAGACCCAGCTTCTGCGACTCTTGGAGCTTTTGCAATTCAGCAAAAGAGAACTGAAGCGCCCAAGGAGTATTGCCGTCGTTTACGGGCTGCTTACTTTCAGGGACGAAATGCTCCCGGCTTGGAGGAAGACCACACTTTCAAATCTTTGTTCCTCCATAATCTTCATGAAAGCGTGCGTTATGAGGTTACCATGCATTGTAGAACCAAGAGACTTACCATGCAGGAAATCAGGAAATACGCGCAGGTTGCATGGGAAACACGTGTCCGGCCCAACAAAGGAGCCGACAGTGATAAAAAGGTTCTACAGATTCAGATCGAACCAGAAAAGAGGTTAGGTCTGGAGGGACATGAGATGCCTCCCTCTAAACCTAAAACTAGATTTGGGTTCAAGAAGCAACACGGTTTTGAACCGCAGCAGAAGAAAGCTTCTCATGATAGGAGAGGTCAGCATGACAGCATGGAAGGTGAGAGGTTTCAAAAATGGCACAGGCCGGATCCAGCCCGACACGGTAAGCAAACTGACAGGTTGGAAAAGCAGAAAGGCACACATGACAACAAAGGCTGGAACCTGCGCATGGAAGAGTCAATGAGAAAGGAGATGGAGGAGACTTTTCGCAGGTTGCTAGCCGACACAGTGCGTCAGATCGCGCCGCAGCCGTCCTCGCCACCATCCAATCCTGCCGACCCTCCTGGGAAACCAGGCCCAAAATCCACGTCAGCATGACTAGGCGTGGACCAGGCTCCCCCTTCTAACAGAGTTTATCTGATTAAGTGGGGGAACCAACCAAAAATTCACCAACAACCTTCTAAGATCCCATCAGCAGGTGATCAGAAAACCCCTTTTCTAAGGTTTTTAGGTGAGCTAAACCATCGTGAAAACGCGCATCTCTTGTACTGCTCGACAGTTATAGGAGGATGTGTCACAGCAAATGCTCTGTTAGACACAGGTTCCGAGATCAGTCTAATGTGTTCAGATTTGTTTGATGAGGTGACCAGAGCTATGGTGTCTCTTGGGAAACCGTTCCAGGTGGAGACCTGTAACGTGGGCATCACCAGCTACACTCAGGATCAGTCATGCATCACCAAACGGGCGTGGTTAGACATCACTTTCCGTGACATGACCCTTGTTCACCCCATCTACATCTGTACTTTGGACACGGAACCTTTTCTTGTGGGTCAGGATCTGTTGAACAGGTTAGCTCCACTCATTGACTGCCATCATGGTCATCTTTGGGCCCAAGTGGGGAACCCCAAGCCTCTTACTTCTGGAAGTGGACCATCCGTCCCTATCCACCAGGTGACCTGCTCAGAAGAGCCCAAAGAACTCTTAGCACCATTTCTGCCTTCAACAGAGCCGATTTCAAAATCCTCTGCCACACCACCGCTTCTCAGCGATCAGAGAACTTCTCTCCGCAGCCACACATCTTTCCTTTGCTCACTTAAACACTCTGGAGGTGAACCCTATAACCCCAGAGTGGCCGAAGGTGTGCACCTGGAAAGCACATTCATGCCAGACGTGCTGCTGGCTCTTTGGTCAGAGAAATCTGCGATCAGCAGAGATCTGTACAGCTCTCTGTGCCGTGAAAAGCCCCATCTGGCTGAAACAAACCACAGCCACTATTTGCTCTCAGCAGACTGGCCTCGCCGGCTTCTGAAAGCAACGGGGGTGTGCATACTTTATGCACAGATTGGCACAAGGCAGCTCTCTCATCCTTTCAGCATTGTGGAGAATTTACATCCTCCAGTGTTTGTTGGTGCTGATTTTCTGGTACGGCTAGGTGCACAGCTGGACACTTGCAATCAGGTCCTGTGGGCTCAGGCTCACGTGACCCCAAGTTCCTTCCTGGGCACCCCTGAAGTCATGCGATCAGGGCAAACAATCCCACAGGCTTGCCAGGTGGCTAGCGAAACAAACATGCTAATACCACCACAGACTGCAGGTGTACCTATTAGATTAGCCATCCTGAAAGGACAACAAATACAGAACACACAGGTTTTCTTCCAACCCCTTTCTTATTTCCAGGAATCCAACCTGGTCATCCGGGGCACACCCCTGCTTGAGCTGAACAACCGCTCAGCTTACCTTCTAGTGGAGAATCCAACCCACATGCCGATCCAAGTGGTGGCGAAGAAACCCCTTGGGGTGCTCATCGAAAGCTCTTTCCACGACTTTGAGCTGAGCATTCCCGTCATTGGAGACCTGCCTTTATCCTTGACCGGCAGACAGGACTCTTCAGACACAGTGTTTACTTTCCCTTCCAACATGATCCAAATCAGGCGACATGAAGCTCTGCCTGCTGGATCTATTTGTGGTGCTACGCTTGAAGCTGAAGGAAACCTGTTGGTGTATGCGATAGCAACCAACCCAACAGAACCAGCACCAAATCAACCAGAGAACCAGGACTCACCCACTGAGCCCTATCCTGGTTTCGAAGCAGAAATCATGCAACAGCTGGAAAAAGCTGATGCGCTGACCACTGAAACAGAGAGAACAGCACTTAAGGAGCTGTTTTATGAGTTTCAGTCAATTCTATCCAAAGACTCTAATGACTGTGGGGTCACAGATTTGCACACGGTTCGGATCTCAACAAATCCAAACTCACCCCCTACCTTTGTGCGTCAGTACAAAATTCCCCTGGCAGCTTATGAGTCGATACAGGAAATCCTCGATAAACTGCTGGAAAAACAGATAATCCGGGAATGTAACTCAACTTACAACTCCCCCATCTGGCCGGTGTTAAAACCAACGGGGAAATGGCGTCTGACAATCGACTACCGCGCTCTTAATAAACAGGTACCTCTCTCTCGTTGGCCTATGATCCATCTAGACCAAGAACTAGCGAAGGTGAAAGACGCGCGTTTCTTTTCCACAGTGGACGTGGCTAATGGCTTTTGGACAATGAAGGTGGATGAGGCTGACCAGTACAAACTGGCGTTCTCTTTCGGGAGCCGCCAGTACACCTGGAACAGATGCCCGTTTGGGTACTCCAACTCCCCAGCCGAGTTCAACATCTTTCTCCATAAAGCCATGTCAGATGCTGCAACACGCGGGAACCTCATTTATGTCGACGACATCCTTATGAGGAGCCGAACGTTCGAAGAACATTTGGCAGAACTCAGACACGTCCTAAGACAACTCTCTGCTGCAGGAGCTAAGCTAGCTCTGACCAAAGGCCAGTGGTGCAGGACGAAAGTCGACTATGTGGGTCTAACAGTGGGTCCAAATGGCATTGAACCCCAAGCTAATAGGATCCGAGCCATCCAAGACATTACCGCTCCCGGAAATGTCTCCGAGCTCCGAAGCTTTTTAGGGGTCTGTAACTACTCGCGTCAGTTCATTGAGGATTATGCCGACATGGCTAGGCCACTCACTGAACTGCTACGTAAAGACGTGCCGTTCAACTGGGGGGAGCCTCAAGAATTGGCATTCCAGCTCTTAAAGCAGAAACTCGTTTCTGCCCCCTGCCTGGCATACCCAGACAAAGACAAAGAGTTTTATCTGGAAGCCGGTTTCTCTTCACAGTGCCTGAGCGCCGCGTTAAAACAGAAATACGACCAAGACACGCGGGTAGTGGCATACGCGAGTAGACCACTGAGCAATGTGGAGTTCAAGTTCTCCGACTGTGAGAAAGCACTCCTATCAACAGTTTGGGCAGTGGAACATTTCCGCAGCTACATCGGAGGTCAGAAAGTGATCATAGAGACATGTCATCAGCCAGTTACCTTCCTGAACAGCGAACGTTTAAGAGAAGGCAGGGTGTCCAACAGTCGCATTGCAACATGGATGATGGCACTCCAAGGCTACAACGTTGAGGTAAAGTACAGCCAGAACAACAGAATGGTGCTGGGGCAGGGGTTGGCAGAGTGCAAACACTGCGAGTGTGACACAGAAGCCATGACCCTCAGCGTCCCAGCCACCTTTGGGAGCCCTCCATCAACCCACCGTTACTTCGATGAAAACGTGTGTCATGGGCTCCCAAGAGTCTACACAGATGGCTGTGCTTACATGCATGAACACCAACTCCGAGCCGGAGTAGGGATCGTCTGGGTGGGACGCGACTCCACCGAACCTAACCACTACCGGTTGGGACCCAAAACCAGCCAGTATGCTGAAGTCGCCGCAGTGCTCATCACCATCCAGCAGGCAGCAGCCATGGATGTGAAACAATTGGTGATCTGCTCCGACTCCAACTATGCTCGGCTCAGTTTCGTCTCCCACCTCCCATTGTGGAAAGGAAACGGGATGAAAAACGCCAGAAACAAAGAGGTGAGGCACTCGAAGCTCTTCCTAGCGTGTGACCGTCTCACCACCAACAAAGACATGATCGTCTACTGGAAGAAGGTAAAGGGACACTCCCGCACTCTGGGACCAGACAAAGACGGAAACGACGAAGCAGACCGTCTGGCCAGACTGGGAGCCGAAAGCGGAACCCCATGGGAATTCCGAGAAGATGTCAGCTCTCCTCCAGATTCCCAGACCGTCTGCGCCATCACGAGGCGACAGACCAGGGAAAGGCAGGAGAAACCCCAAAACCCCGGGGAAATCCTCTGTCTGGGGCGCAAACCAGACGACAAGGACCTGTGCACAATGCAGGACCAGGACCCGACCCTCCACGTCCTCTGAGGTCTGGTGGCTAACGGTCCATCAACAGGAACAACTCCGTCACCAAACGGAGGAACTAAAGAACTGAAGGCGTTCCGCCGCAGCTTACGTCACCTGAAGCTGGAGAAAAACCTATTGGTTTACTCCCAAAACGGAAATGGCCCACCCCGATGGGTTGTTCCGGTGAACCATCGCGGAATCATATTGGCACACGCCCACGACTCACCAGTAGGAGGACATAGAGGCTACAAAGCTACTCTGAAAACCCTCCAACAGGTGGCGTACTGGCCTTCGATGGCACAAGACACCCAGGAGTACGTACAGGGTTGTTTGACCTGTTGCCAATTTCAACCTACACGACCGCTCAACCGAGCTCCGCTCCAGCGAAGGGGGGTTACATTTCCGTGGTCACATTTGCAGATTGACTGGATCGGCCCAGTCCCCAAATCGTCAAGAGGCAACAAATACCTCTTGACAGTAACATGCGGCTTCACAAAATGGGTCGAATGTTTGCCGGCACCGAATGACACCGCCGTCACCACAGCAGTCCTGCTGCTAAATCACGTTTTCAGCCGGTGGGGCCTTCCCCTGTCCATCGACTCGGACAGAGGAACGCACTTCACATCAAGCGTAATGACCACGCTTTTCGACATGTTGGGCGTGGAAGTTAAATTCCACATCCCCTACCACCCACAGTCATCGGGACAGGTGGAACGGATGAACCGCACCGTGGTCGGCATGTTAAAGAAATATGTCAACAGCCACGGCAGGGACTGGGACATAAAGCTTCCCCTGGTCCTAATGGCCATCCGCTCGACCCCGCAATGCTCCACAGGGGTGACACCTTTCGAGATGATGACAGGGAGACAAATGACCCTTCCCCTGCATCTCATCTACCAGCCCGAAGACGTCAGTGTGACAACCGCCTACACGGCACACCAGTACGTCACCGATTTAAAAGACCATCTTCGAACGACTTTTGCTTGGGCTCAACAGAACCTCGACAACAGCGTGCAAGGTGCCAAAGCTTACTACGATCGGAAAACGTCCCATAGGGAATATGAAATAGGAGACAAGGTTCTTTATTTCCGTTTTACCCAGCCGTCCGGTCGGTCCAGGAAGTTTCTCCCGAGCTGGGCAGGCCCTTTCGAAATCGTCGGAAAACTCTCACCGGTAGCTTACCGGATAAGAATTCCGAAACCCCGGCAAAGCCCAGAGTACAAATGGGTTCATGCGAATCAAATTAAACCGTACACCAAACCCTCCTCACAGGGAACGGAGCCTAACTCCGCCCCCGCCGAAGAGAACAATGCATAGCATTAAATAGGACAAGTGCATGTTCAATCAGGGCATTTTAGACGTGCACTAATAAACACATAATCGCCCATATACAATTTCACATCGGTAATTCAGATCTCTCTGTTGCAGGATGGAGATCATCTGGATGGTTATTATCCTTGTCGGATCATCAGTGAGCCAATCGACGAACGTGGTGGAAATGGGACCCCCGACCGGTACTGCCCTCCAGGAAACGCCCGGTAGTCAACCAGCTCCTCATTTTTTCAGTCCTACTGACAACCCGATTATGAGAGCGAGCACTGCCAGTAAGACCACCACAAGCACCACTATAATCACAGTTTTCTTGCGGGCTTTGGTCTGGTACCTTATCACCCACTGTAGACTTCACACTCAAAGAGTTTTTGTGCGACTAGACCCATGGGATGTGTACAGGAAACACGTACAACTCCCTCCACAGCTCAGTGAAGGAAGACCGCGCGGAACTCAGGTCCACGACGCTGTAGAACACACCAAACAGGTTACCATCCATATTCTCAGACAACTGCAGAAATTCATGGTAACCGAAGAAGACCTTGGTGGCAGTAAACGCCCTAAAAGATTCCTGGGAGGACTGATAGCTTCCGTAGCAGCGATCGGATCGCTTTTCTCAGTTGGTCTTTCAGCAGCGAATTCCGTCAGCCTGAAGACCGTCCAGAGACACGTACAAGAGCTAGATGAAGAAATGCCAGAAATCCAACAGAGACTCCTCCTACAACAGACTTTGTTAAATATCCAAACTAAAACACTTCAGGGTACAATGGTTACTGTAAATCTACACTCTGCACTCCTCAATAACACCATGCATGCTTTGGAAACGCTCACAGAAGTGGTAAAGAATGACATGATGTATACTTAGGTTGTTAGAGATTTAATGCAGGACCTCACTCGAGAGGTTAGTTCATCCGTAAATAGCCTCGCTGAAGGACGGATTCCTCCGTACTTGGTACCAGTAGATTTGGTTGAAAAGGTTCTCAAATCTGCCTCTAGTGAAGCACTGCAACCACCACAAACACACCTGGCTTACAGCCTAGGTAGTGCAATTCCAATATTTGTAAATCCTGACAACTTGGAGATAGGATTTATGCTAAACCTTCCCATCATTGAAAGAGCTAACGTGTATAGGCTTAAATCAGTATTGAATGTCGGTTTTTGGCAAGGTGAGACCCACGTACACCTACAAACCCCCTCGATGCTAGCCTATCATGATGCTGACCCCAAACTTTATTTAGTTCCTAATTTGGATTTGTGTACCAAAACCAAGGACATCCACTGGGTATGCCCAAGCAACCCATTTATCAGAGACGTTACCAATTACCTGTGTGGTCTAAGGAATGAATCCCCTGAACAAAACTGTCAGGCTAGAATGACCCTTAAAGATGCAGGTGTGGAAACCAAAATTGAGCGGGCAGGTAACCGCTGGCTCGTTAGCACCCCAGAGGCAGAAGCCCTGTTATCTTACGAGCAGCACGACACAGTTACTAGACTAAAACTGCCCAACCAAACCATTTTCTGTTCCCCACCTCAAGGTGCTGTAGTCCACATTGGAAACATGGTTCTGCATCACCTTGACGTTGACAAATATGACTCAGAGATTGAAATAATAGATGTCTTTAAGGGATACAATTTCAGCATTGATGTCGGCATTGAAAGACAGCTTTTACTTGCAGGCACCCAGCTGATTAAATTCAGTCTCACTCCATCAGAGTTGAGCTCGGTCCCTCTGCTTCGCTTCCCCAGAGCTACAGAGTCGACCGACACTCACATTATGACCATTATTGTGGTTCTCCTTGTATTTGGATGGGCCATCACTACGGCGATGGCATATGCAGCATACAAGCAGATCAAACAGTTGCAAACCAGGATCGACACCCTCACCTTCGTCGCCCCCAGGTTCGTAACATCAGCTCCTCAAAGGCCACAAGCTGATTAGACTACGAACCGCTGTCTCTCTCCTTTCCCTTTTCCCTCTCTCCTTTCTTTGGTTCAAAGTTCAAACCTTATGACCAATGAATGTATCGACAATGGTGATTGTGAAGTTTGCATTTTCTTTTTTTTTTATTACCTTATTGTTGCCTTATTAGCCAATAGAAATTACTAGCTATAGCTTAGTCTGCCCAGGCTAGGTCACTGACCCAGGCACAATAAATGCTTTGTTTTTTTTCCCTTCCTCTTGGATGATGAACTGAACTGCATGAATCCCGAAGGACTACTAGAAAGACTATTAGGTTGTTCCACTCATGCACAACGGATCTTCGTCACGCCAGAATGGACTTGGTTGTAGCTTTAAAGACTGTGACCAGCATCCCACTCTTCAAAGCTAAAGAGGGGTATGTTGTGCCATGTCAGGACGTGACAGACTGCATTTCCCATGATGCATGGTGGTCAAAATGGCCACCAACTCCCATCATGCAACGCGGCCCAAAATGGCCGGCGCCCTAGCAACCGATAACGTTGCTAGGGTAAAGTTGATAAAACTCGGTTGCACCCCGCAATCGGCCTTCTTCCCTGGCGCCCTGCCAACCCGAGAAGACACAGCTGTACTCCGTGGAGTAATCCCACGCCACGTGCTCGAGTTTCTCGCTGGACCGAGATTTTTTCGAAGCAAAACCATTCCCTGTGCAGACAGGAGGTCGACTCAAAAAGGTACCTTTAATTCCCTCTGATCAAATACTGGAAGCCGCCTTATCTCCCAGTGATCGAGAGAGGACGACGCGTTGTTTGGCCCAACAAGCGTCTAGGAGCCCAGAGAGAGAGAGAAAGACGAAGGAACTCTCTCAGTCTGGTCCCCGCTGCAGCCTGCGGACCCTGCGGTCGTCAAGACGCGTTCAGGACGTCGCGTGATCCGGAGCGCTCCGGACCGAAGCCGGGACTTTCACTCCGGACCAGCCCCGAGGCACCTCAAAGTAACGGGTTCTCCCCTTTTATTTCTGTCTCACCAACAGGGTGTTTAGAAGTGCCTGGGCAGACGTAGAAATTTGTAGGCTTAGGTTAATGCTTTTATTCCACGACGAAGTTGGAATTATTTTGCTAAATATTTTCTTTGTATGTGCATGCATTTTACATTTTGATTTTGCTGTGTTGATTTGTGATTCATCAATAACCCCGCCGTGGGTCATTGCTTCAGTTCTGTTCCATCTTCTTCCCTGCTTTCCCCCCCTCTCTCTCTCTTTTCGCTTCTTCTTATCAGTTTAATCTCTTTGTCCGAGCTCATTCCGCGGCTTTTGTTTTAAACTACCAGTTAGCCGCGCCCTCTCGAAGCGAGGCATTACCACCTCACCTTAGCGTAAGCGCGGTGACATCATTAAGACCTCCCCTCACGCTTCACGCAAATTTGCAGAGCATACGTCATCATAGTCGCCATCTTGGGAGGGTGTCGGATGACTGCACTGTAGGTAGCTTAGCTGATAGCTTTGTAAGGCATCAAAGCGTCCGGTAGGACTCTCAAAGCTGTTCTGTCTGTCAATGCTATGTCAAATGCCGACGTTCTGAGTGTGGTTTAACCAACCGTGAGCTGAACTAAGATTTGCAACCGCTCATTTTAATCCATTTGTTTTTCTTTCCTTTTGTTTTGTTTGTTTTGTTTATTCTTGTATTTCCACATATATTTTGCATGTTTTAGATCCAGTAGTGAGTAAGAATTCCAAAGTTGTTGAATCAGAGAATTACTGTAACAGGGAATTGCTTTTGGTTCAATAAAACCAACGACTGCGGAATAGACATTGTTTTGTGTTCAATCCAATTCAAAGTTGCCTGGTTATTCAGAAATCAGAGCTAACCTCCTTTGGAGTTAACATCTGACATTAATACAGAGACAATATCATTGGATGGTGATAGACGAATAAGGATTTAAACTCTAATTGCAGTTACATTGGGGTTCTCACAGCTGCCGGATAAACCTCGTCGGTCACAAGTCCGACCAGATCATTTATCCCAGCATAAATGAGTTCATAACAGCAAATTAACTAATGCATTAGTGGTATAAATACTTACAAGCTTATAGCTAACATCACCACCATTTGAACTATATTTTGTTGTAGCGGAATTTTGGGTTGAATGATTTATTATTTAAATTATAATACCAAATTATAATTAATAATAATAATAAGCATATTCAACCATCTTCTGGCATAACACTATGCAACATTTTTCAGTTAATTAATGTGTTCCATACCGTTTTGGATGATTAAATGAGTCATTTCAGGTCGAACAAAGGTTTTCTCGGCCGCCCTGGGGGTCTGTGGGGGAAATACCGCACTTGCAATGCAAGAGCCCTCGGCTCGCACACACAGAAGTCTCGCTTTACGGCGAGAACTCCATGTGTTTTTGCCCTGCCATTCACTATATGCACGCGCGAAAGCAACAACAAAGAACCGCGTGTTAACGTCAAATAAACATGCACGCATATCGAGTTTTATTATTATTATTATTATTATTTGTTTTGTTTTTTTATGTTGGCGAGACGCTACCGCGGCGAGGTGGCGGCCGCGGCTGCGGCTTGGCTAGGCGGCGGCGGTAGCGTCTCGCCAACATAAAAAAAAAAATAAAATAATAATAATAATAATAATAAAACTGGCGAGGCGGCGCCGGCAGCCGCGGCTTGGCGAGGAGGCGGCGGCCGCCTCGCCAAGATAGCGCTGTGGGAAGCTTGATGTTCATACCTTCACTGTGTTAGTCATTGTTTGTACTGCCGTTTTTTCCACTTTTCGTTGCGTTCGCCTGTCTGCTAAGCTCAAAACAACCGCGCCTGTCTTGACGGAGAAACCAGAACAGCTGAGCATCTTTACGACAGTGCACTTTTACTTTCGCCCTCTGGGGGGAGCCTCGCTGGAAAATCAACCCCGGTTTCATAGTATACCTTTAAATGTATGGAATTGAATACAAATCTGCATATAGACAAAACCAAACTCAGATTAAACAACATTAAATACACTTTGATCAGATGTCATTTTAAATTTCAAAGGCTTTTCACATGGTGCTTAGGCCAGGGCAATAATATTCATTTTTCATGTGCCTACTTCAGGGCTAGTCACGCTAAAATTCATGCTGATCCTGTAAATTCATCATGTTTTTAAGGTGTTTTACAAATATTCAGTTCATCTTTGTGCAAAAATACAAACACAGGATTACACATAGTTACATGTGGCCTGTATGGCTTTTTCATTACAATGGGTAATTTTGGACCCAGGGAGAAATCTGGAGCTAAGGGTCTTGCTCAAGGACCCAACGACTGAGACGCTTGGAGCGCCACTGTCGCCCCTTAACTGTGGGTTTTATATTAGCCTGTTCTATTTGCACAGATGTGGAAAACCTTTTTCCATACCAATTTACCAGCTGATATCCCACAATGAGACAGGATTCACACAATTGTGTGTAACACTTGAAAAATGTTGTGGTATTTTATTTACAGGATTACTATTGATATATTTTTATAAGCTATTTTTCTTGCAAATATTATAATAAAGAATTTATAAACTAATGTTTTTTTTAATATGACCAAGGTCAACCATTTTAACAGATGACCAAGAATTAGACATTCCAGTAAGTCAAGAATGCTCCAGATCACAATTAACACACCAGATGTGAGTCCTGTCTTATTCCCAGCATAACTATGACTAAGACAATCCTGTTTACGCTTACATTTAGATCTGTCTTATGTAAGGACTAACTTAACACCTTAAAATTTGAGGAAACTTGATAAATATTGATGCATTGTTCTGAAACATGCCAGAAAGTTGTCCATTTACAGAGATGGACAGGATAAAAGAAAAGTGCAATCACTCCACGTCCTCCATAATGTCCACATTTCACATTTGTATGGTTGTTGTTGAATGAATTTTGGAAATGGTAACTAAAGAGTTGAGGAACAATAGGTTGCTGTGAAGATGTAAGCGTTCCCACCTTGTGACCTTTGCTGTTGCAGGCCAGCCGGAGAAAAGCAGGAGTATTTTTATTTCAGATGCCCAGTATGATGGCCTGCTGCTGCAAACAGGACAGGAAGTCAGATGGACAAACATGGCTGCTACTTGTCAAGAGCAACATCTGATCACCCGCCAAAAACTATGCAGCAGTTTATCTCAGCTGGAGATCGAAGATGTTGGCATGCAGAGAGGAAGTGAGACTTGGTCCTGAAAAAGCAAGCATTGTAATGACGTTTTCTTTTGGGAAAATGTGACTTTATGCATGATAAGTATTTACCTTCAAATGCCGCACAGCACCAACCATCTGTGGGTGAAGTTTAACATGCAGATATTGATATGTTCCTCTTTAGCTGAGAAGATGTCAGCATTAAGGACTCACAGAAGAGGAAGGCAGAACTATGACATAGTTCTGACCTGTAATATGAAAAGTACTATAATGAATAAACACAGCATACCTAGAGAAAGTCAGTGAGCATTTGTTTTTACACAGGGAAGACCTCTATTGCACCTTGTCATGAGAAGAGAAGAACCCCGCACAGTGGCAGCAGGATGACATGCCTCTGTGTGATCCAACAGTAGTCAGCTCCATGTGACAACCGGCTTATAAGGCTTTTTTCAAAGTTAGGTGGTGGGTTCAGGGCTAAAAGGAAATCTTTTATCCTCTATTTTTAAGAAAGTCTGGGATGGCAGGAAGTGGAAGATTCCTCTATACTGTTGTGGTCCGTGCTGTTCATGGAGATGATGTTGAAGTGTAGAGTTGTGGAGGGGGATGTTGGGATGGAGGATACAGGAGAACATGCATCCTATCTGAAGGAAACACATCTAAACATCTAAACAGTTATAGTACAGTTACAGATCTTTGACCACCCACCCCACCCCCAACCTACTTGTCCCCCAAATCAGTGGGATATCAGCTGGTATGTCTTGGGATATCGGAAAGCCTCTGCTCTGTGTGAAACACAGAACTCAGGCTTTCAGATGTTTTTCCGAGTCCTGCTAAATAAAGTAGCTTTTAAAGAGCTGCTAAGAGACCCATGGCCTGTGCATTTATCAACCCTGACCCAACCCACCCAGATAAATGCACAGGCCATAATGTGGGATATTGAAATATGACTTTATTTGTTATCACTATATATGTTTTCATGGACAAAACTTCAATATCTCGAAAAATCTAAACATCTACCAAAATTGTCATTAAATCTCAATGTCTTATTATTTACAATATCTGGTTAAATCGATATTCTGAAAAACCCAAATTTAATTAAATGGTGTAACAACTAAACTGTTTCTTCAATTACATTTATACTCCATATTATTCTCACAGTGTTTTCTATCTTTAGTTAAATATTAAATAAATTAAAACAAAGTCATAGACCTTGGCTGTCAGCCATAAACTTAGTCAACAGTAACCCTGTCATACTTTTCATTATTCTCTGCATAAAGATACAATTTGAAAGCATATTACAGTTAATTATATTTCAGGATAAAACACTTCTTTAAAACATTTTAAATAAAAATTTCTTCGATTGTTCATACATTTTTAGACTCACCATCTTCTTCATGTTTCAGTGGTAGATAGAACACAAAACACTGGGTTGTGGTAGCTGTAGTAGGTTCTCATGACACCTGAATGAAGACATCGCTGTGGCTGAGAAATGAAAATGACATCAAGTAGTGTGTTCTTGTCTGTGGTGGGAGAAGTGATCAGCTGTACATATCCCTGAGACAGAAACAGCTCCAGAATTGGCTTTGATGACCTGAGGATCTGATTTTCATTGAAATCTCCACACACAATGACAGGATGACAGTTTAACACGTCCAGTGCATCTAAAAGACTCACCAGATTTTCCAGCAAGGGTCTCATATTGTAGTCAGGAGGTCTGTACACAGCTACAATCACTGCCCTGAATGGAGCCTCAACCCTCAAAGCCACAAACTCCAGATCAGTCACATTGTGTAGGTACTGTCTTTCACACACCTGAATGTGGTTTCTCACATAAACAGCAACTCCACCACGTTTGCTGCCCATCTGTGGAAAGTTGGTATAGGATGTATGTCTGTTGCGTTTGAACATGTTGAAGCCGTCCAGATGAAGATTGTCTGCAACAAAAGAGCCTCTCAAATGAGTTTCAGTCAAACATAGCACATCTGCCAGGCACAGCTCATGGTGTTTCTGGATGTCATCGACATGAGATGGCAGCCCCTCTGTGTTGTGATGAATAAGTGTCACGGTGTCAGGCCTGTTTACTACTTCCCCAACCTGAAGAAGAGGCATCATGTGATCCATACTGGCTTGTCTCATGGTCTGAAGTGCTGCAGTGACTTCAGGATTGGCAAAGATTTTCTTTTCATCCAAATCCTGTAGATATAAACCACTGAGAGATGTCACCCTGCTGAGAGCTACATATGCCATGCCCGGTTCAAAGATTTTTTTAGCGACACCACAGCTGCATTTGTTGTGAGGCCTTGGGTTTTATGAACTGTGCATGCAAAGGCCAGCTTTACAGGAAACTGTCTACGTACCACTCCGTTCTGCTTCAGATTCTCCTCTACTCTCTCAATGTAAACCAGATTGGCAGATTCTTGAGGTCCACTTTGGTTTCTGGTGACACCTGTCTGATGATCCATTGTCAGGCCCAGCTTAGTGATTTGTTGATCATCCTCTGAAGTAACAACCGTTGTTAGAGTAGCAAAGGCACCATTAACCAGACCATTTTGTACATCGATGTTTCTGGTGAGCATGACACGAGCTCCTTCAGCAAGATTTAGAGTGTCTGCTAAGTCATTTCTACCTCCCTTGCATGGTTTATCCTTCCTTGCCATTCTTCCTGTTCGTTGATCTTTCTGGAAGTCATCTGCATCAATAGTGAGAATGTTAGAATGGAATAAAGCCAGTGTAGCTGAGTTGTGTTCATCGACCTGCTTATTAGTAGGAAAGATA
Organism: Fundulus diaphanus; assembly: GCA_037039145.1. Lineage (NCBI taxonomy): Eukaryota > Metazoa > Chordata > Actinopteri > Cyprinodontiformes > Fundulidae > Fundulus > Fundulus diaphanus. The sequence goes on from CM073127.1 coordinate 54,156,418, forward strand.
TGCATAACATCCATGGGACAACAAGCTGGTTCAGTAATTGTCTGTGACAACAGGTCTCTGTCAGCCTGAGACAGTTCATCAGCCTTTTCTTTCTCCCGAATCCGGTTTAGCATCTCTGCAAAGGCAACATCGTCTTTCTGTCTCATGATCTCAGTCAGAGTGATCATCTGAAAATGTTGCTGCCATAGGTCAATGTCAGCTGGATCGTGTACGCATAGACTTTTAGATTGTCTTACCGGAGGTAACTGATAAAAATCCCCAACGGCCAAAACTGACAAACCACCAAACGGTCTCTGATTACCTTTGATCTGTTTCAGTCGTGCATCCACATAAGCAAAGAGCGGCTTCGAAACCATTGAGATCTCATCGATAATGATGATTTGAGCATTGAAAAGTTCTGACCTGAGTTCATCCAGCTGGTTACCAAGTCCCTGGATTGGTGGTTTCAGACTGCGTGGAAGCTTCAGTAAGGAGTGAAGAGTCGTTCCACAGATATTGAACGCTGCAGTTCCAGTAAAAGCAGTAAGAAGAACCGTTGGAATTGATATGTCCATCTCCTCAGAGAAGAGTTGCAGTTTGCTCAGTATTTTACGTGCCTCTGAATATATGCATTTGATCAGGTGTGACTTTCCTGTTCCAGCACCACCGTTGACATAAAGGAAAAACTGTTCTGGATTCAGACTACACACAAGTTTAATGCACCAGTCTCTGACAGCATAGAACACACAAGCCTGCTTCTGGTTCAGGTTCTGATACATTTGTCTCAGCACAGCAGGATCCATTGCTGGAGGTTCTCTTATGGCTCTCATTTCCGTGGCAGCAGCAGACTCAGGACAACAGTCGGGCACATTTTCTTGTTCGTTGTCTGGCTCAATTGCTTGAAGATCATTATCACACTGCAACCTGACAACTTCAGATTCAGGAGCAAGATTACACCATTCATCCATCACATGGTCTCTGCTCTCCTCAAACTCTTCAAGCGCATTCTCAATGTCCTCAGTGTTTTTTTCATATTTGTCTCTGTTTCTTTTGACAACATTCTTCACTCTCTCAGGACGGTTTGAACCTGGTAGTTGAACATACCCAGAGTTGTAAAAAGACTCATAGGTTGGCAGATTAGCACTTCGGATTTCGTACTCAGATCGGTGAGGGAGGTACAGTCTCAGTAATCTGGCATAATACTGCTCGGGATGTGTCTCCTTTGAACAGTGATAATATCTAATAACAGAGGGCTTATCATTTTTCCTCCTTTGTACAAATCCAAGCTCATTAAGAAATGGTAAAACACCACCACTGTTTGCCTTTTCTGAACTGACAAACCTGCAGGTGGCAGTAAAATCAGCCAAGCACATCTCCTCATACTCTGGTATCTCTGGTCTGGCTTTGTATTTGTCAGCCAAGCTGGTCATCCAGATATTAGAAGAATCTGATGGAGTGTCCTCCAAGAATGACATGGGGCGACTCATTCTCACAGGATTGTCATCAGTCGGTATGAACACAACACTGCGAGAACACTTTTTCATTTTTATTCCACATGCACGAGTCACACAGTCCTGAGCGCTGATCTCTCTCTTTTTTGAGTAGGCCTGCATGACAGCTCTCATCTCATCACTCTCATTGACTCCGTGCATGTTGGAATTATCAATGACTGTTTTCAGGTACTCTGATAGACCACTTTCCTTTTTAGTGATGTATTTGGTCAGATACTGTATACAGGAGTAAGCGTTCAGTATGAAAGACACATCAATGTTACTGTCCCACGCTTTAAGCAGATGTTTATTGTTGTGCCAGTTCAAGACGTGACGACTGCATTAATTCGGGACATGACGGACTGCATTTCCCATGAGGCAAGGTGGTCAAAATGGCCACCAACTCCCATCATGCAACTCGGCCCAAAATGGCCGCCGCCCCTAACGACGGACAGAGAGATAACGTTACCAGGGGGAAAGGTATTTATTGCGGCCGAGGACCGAAATCTGCCTTCTTCCCTGGCGCCCTGCCAACCCGAGAAGACATACAGCTGTACTCCGTGGATTAATTACCCACACGCCACGTGCTTGAGTTTCTCGCTGGACCGAGATTTTCCGACGCAAACGTAATTCCCTGCTTTGCATAGTAGGAGGTTGACTCTAAAAGGTACTTTTAATTCCCTCTGATCAAATACTGGAAGCCGCCTTATCTCCCAGTGATCGAAAGAGGACCACGCTTTGCTGGGCCGAGCAAAAGCGACTGTTGAGCCCTAAGGAAGAGACGAAAGAGCCTCCTCGCCCGCCCCTGCCTGCTCTGGTGCGTGATCCGGAGCGCTCCGGACCGAAGCCGGGACTTTCATTCGGGACCACCTCAAAGTAACGGGGTTCACCCCTTTTATTTCTTTTCCATCCATAGGATGCTTAGAAGTGCCTGGGCAGACATTAGAACTTTGTAGGTGTAGGTTAATGCTTTTATTCCACGACGAAGTTGGAATTATTTTGCTGAATGTTTTATTTGTATGTGCATGCATTTTACAATTGATTTTGCTGTGTTGATTTGTGATTCATCAATAACCCCGCCGTGGGTCATTGCTTCAGTTCTTTTCCACCTTCTTCCCTGCTTTCCCCTCTCTCTCTTTTCGCTTCCCCTTATCAGCAAATTTAATCTTTTTGTCCGAGCTCATTCCGCGGTCTTTGCTTTAAACTCCCAGTTAGCCGTGCCCTCTTGAAGCGAGGCATTACCCCATCAGCGTAAGCGTGGTTACGTCATTAGGACCGCCCCTCACGCATCACATTGTTTTGTGTTCAATCCAATTCACAGTTGCCTGGTTATTCAGAAATCAGAGCTAACCTCCTTTGGAGTTAACATCTGACATTAATACAGAGACAATATCATTGGATAGTGATAAGGGATAAGGATTTAAACTCTAATTGCAGTTACATTGGGGTTCTCACAGCCTGCCGGATAAACCTCGTCGGTCACAAGTCCGACCAGATGATTTATCCCAGCATAAATGAGTTCATAACAGCAAATTAACTAATGCATTAGTGGTATAAATACTTACAAGCTTATAGCTAACATCACCACCATTTGAACTATATTTTGTTATAGCGGAATTTTGAGTTGAATGATTTATTATTTAAATGATAATACCAAATTATAATTAATAATAATAATAATAATAATAATAATAAGCATATTCAACCAGCTTCTGGCATAACATTATTGTAGGTATTAATCCAGCAGTCTTTTGGACTTCGCTTCAGGTAGATTGCAGTCTTTTTGTTCATAGTCCTGAGGCAACTTTCATACTCTGCCAGTGTCAAGTCACATTGAGAAAGTATCTGCTCTAAAGTCATGGAAGCAACTTCAGGTTCATTCAGCAGCTGCATCAGAGGTCTTAGTTTGATCTTTGCACTTTCAGTGTCATTTTTCTCATCGGGTCTGCTGATCATTGTTCTTCTGCAGGGGGGCTTTGGAAAACCAAACCGACAACCAGAGTTCACACTCTTGAAACAAGACCTAGTGTGGTTCTTACTGTGCTTTTGTACTTCAGTGACTTTCTGGAACAGCTCGGGTTCTCTGTCTGGGTCAGGAAGTTGTGCTGAGATGTATTTATCAACAAAATCACACACAGTTTGATCATCAGATTCATCTAGCTGAGGGCTATTCTCAGTCCAAATCAGACAATGGATGTGAGGACTTCCTCTATGCTGAAACTCAACTCTGTAGAAATAGTCAATCACTCTCCCCAAAGGCTGAGCATCTGACAGCAGCAAATCTCTGAACAGTGCCTCAACACGCTTGTCAAACAATCTCATGCAGGTGACAGGGTTGGATCTCAGAATTTCACATTTTGCTGCCCAATCAAGAGCTTCAGTGTCAACGTCTTCACCTTGTTGTCTCTTTATTGCTTTAATAACTTCAGGCCATCTGAACTCAGCAGCAGAAAAGGTACAGAAGAATGTAGGATTCCCCAGCTGTCTAATTTGGGCAAACAGATCTTTAGTGGTTTTTTCCCAGTATGCTGGAGTGCCTCTGAGTGGTTGCATAAATCTGACAGCATCTTAATTTCTCACCAGTCGCTCAACCTCTTGTTTGTCCTGTAACATGCCTGAAGTTATTCTGCGTCCATCTTTGGTCATAGTCTTTCCTTTCCTTAGCTGTATGGTCATGCTGTTGTGAGCCAAGTGTATCTCTGTCACAAACTGTGCAAAGAACAAGTAGTTTGGGTCTCTGGCAAAGCGATCATCGACATGAAAAAGCCGAGACTTGAAATAGCCACACGGTGTTACTTGAATTAGTCTCTGTTTGTCCAAAGTATTCTCTCCCGTAGGAAACTGTACAGGGAATGACATCGATTCCAAATTCGGGGTCTTGAAAAAGCTGACAGGATTATTTCTTTCAGCAGGAGCAACACAATAAGTGTTTTCAGAGAAACAGAGAATTTCTTCTGATATGTCAAGGGGCTGAAGGCATGACTCTAAAGCAAAGCCTCCATTTGGCAGATCACCTTCTTCTCCATCATTTAGTTGTTTATGTGGTGGAACTTCACAGTCATTGTCCTGATCATGTTCAAGCTCATTTTCACACAGAGCATTTCTCTCACAAATGTCGATTTCCATCAGATCATCTTCATCGTAGTCATCCTCCTCCATGCTTACATCACTAAGATCATCATCATCATCATCATCATCATCATCAGCAGCAGCAGCAGCAGCAGCAAGTGTGGGGTCACATAGCTCAGCTTCATCTTTAATAGTTATATCTTTATACTCTGGATGAATCTGCTTCAGTTTCCTTAATGCAGAAACTAGTTTGGGCCAGGTTACTGTCTGAAAAAGCTGGTGACCTCTGTAGGACAAACGTCGTTTCAGTTTCACTCTCATGACCTGAGACTCACTCCTCAGTCTGGGTAATGCATTTACAGTTTCTTGAACCTCTGATGGTACACACACAACATTTCCCCTTATCAGTCTTTGTCTGCCCTTTGGAAGAGGAATGATCTTTGCAAATGGAATACACTTAGCAATCAGATGTCTTTCCATTATATTCAGACATAACAGTTCACTGGGAATTTCTGCCAGCTCCAGTTTGTTTGCTGCTGCAAGGCTTGGCATACGTCTTTTTTTTAGGTGATTATGGCAGGTGTGACAAATCCACTCTTTCCTTCTCTCATCAGGAACTGTGCACTGTTCGTTTCTGCAGCTTTCATTACAGACATGAAGATATTTTCCTGTCAAACACTTTTCAACCAAAACTGGTGTTTTTGTATAGTTTGACCTTGTACAGGGTCGTACTTGGTTGGGAAATGAGGCCTTATGACACACAGTGCAGACATAAGTGGGACCAGCCTTTACATTTGATCTGAAAAGAGATATGGCTTCATTGATCAGTCTGTCCTCAGCTGTCTCATGTTGGAGAATCTGTCTTTGTCTGTGAGATGTTTCACTCCGAGTGTGTCTGTTCATCTGTCTGTATTTCCTCTTGATGTTTGCAGCACATCTCCTTTTTTGCATCATCCTGAATGAGAGATTGTTCTTGTATCTCTTTCGCATCAATTCTTTCATCCGTTTTCTGTGTTTAAGCCTGAATTCTGTATTTGCATAGTGCTGAGTAATATAACTTCGCTGTCTTTCTCGAAAGTTTTCACTTTGTCTGTAACGATTTACTATATACATCTTTTGTCTTAGTATAAATCTTTAATTTTCTCTGTAAGAGTTCCTGATGTAAGATTTCTGTTTTTCTCTGAATCCTTCTTTCTCTCTGTAGGAGTTCCTGATGTAAGATTTTTGTTTTTCTCTGAATCCTTCTTTCTCTCTGTAAGAGTTCCTGATGTAAGATTTTTGTTTTTCTCTGAATCCTTCTTTCTCTCTGTAAGAGTTCCTGATGTAAGATTTTTGTTTTTCTCTGAATTCTGCATTCTGATATGACATTCTTATGTGTGATCTTTTCTTTTCCCCATACGATTCACAAGAGGCATACATTTCCCTTTCTTTCCTTTTTTGATTATCTTTTCTCTTCTGAGTTTTTTTCTCTGTTGTCATTCTTCTTTTAATTTTTCTCCCATCCTGCTTACTGACTTTACGTGAGATTTGCTGCAATGTATCATTAGGAAGAATGTTGGAAGACATATGAAAAGGTCTAGAGTTCAGTAATGGCTCAGATTCAGTTGGTTCATCATGAGAAACATTGGGTACTGAGGACAATGTTGTTCCAAGAGGTTGTTGAGCATCTGTGTCATTTGATATTTCTGATAAGATGTTCTCAGGTTGATCAATGGATCCCTGTGCATGCGACTCAGGAACAGCTTCATCTGGCAGAGGAGGTGTTTCCACAGCTGTGGGGCTGATGTCTGTCTCTGAAACAGCATCTCTCTGGTTGGATGTGTTTTCACTGTAAAATGACAGGGGCTTGAGTTCATAGTGAAAAGATGGCAGTACGTTAAACATTGTGTTGCACAACTTTATTCTGTGAATCAGGTCTGTCAGGTGGGTGAATTTCAGCATCATAGCAGTACCTAAGGGCAGACTGGATGACATTGGCATTCCATTTTTGTTCCTAGCGTGTGGATCAAAATATCCATACTGGCCCGATCTGCATCTGAAAACAGCGATACATAACCCTGCCATGATCAACAGCCCATACTGTATACCTGATGACAAACTTCTTAATCCTTGTTCCAGGCTGGGAAGATTGTCTCCACCTCCAAATGATCCATACACAGACATCTGAGTCAAATCCACGTGATACTTTGACCTGCTTGCAGTGACTTCACTTGGGAGTTCATCAGTAGCCAGATGGATGCTGAAAGGAAACCTTTCTCTGGCCTGCCTGTACATCACATCACCTTTATCCAGAACGAGATCAAGCTCTGGTCTGCTGATCCTTTCATTCTCATTAAGAAATGCCAGAAACACCAAACTGTTGGTCACACACTGACGGTTCCTGGACTTTCCATATTTTAATGAATTCTGACTGCGTGAGGCACAGACATGTGTCACTGATGGCTGAGGTTCCACATTCACTCTGTGTTGATGAGACGGCCCAGCTGCATTACGTGTTCCTTTCAGCAGGTCAGCGTAAGAAACCTGTGGATCATTTTGCTTTAACTGCTGCTCTGCATCATGCTGGAAAGATTTCATGACATCGTTTGTATCAGAAAGTCCCGCACCGCTGGATAAACCGCTGTTTATCTGCTTACCATTAGCTTTTTGGTCGTTCAAAAATAAAACTATAACCCCAATATGCAACTTTTTTTACAGCTGCCAGAAAGTCAAAATTCTGTATATTACAATTCTTCAAATAATTAAGATTTAAAGACCTTATTCCTCAGACATATAATAAAACTAGGACAATAATCAGTAAAACTGATTTATAACCAGTAGATGGGCTCAGATTTACTTTGACTTCTACAAGCACAGAGAAATATTTCACCCTGTCAACTGCTCTGATTTAGATCAAGAGCGTAGCAGCCACAATAGGATGACAGCTGTCTCTGGTAGCTAGATTCTCATCAGGTCCAGAAGCAAACAGACACTTTTCTTTTTTTACAGATGTTTTATTTCAACAGCAACAACAAACCTTTGGTAAATCCACAGGACAGCAGCTCAGGACCAGATGCAGCACTTCTCTCAGGTCTCGATCAATCAATAAAGATGCAGGGTAGCCAGAAAACCCCAATCAAGCACTTTTCACTTGATAAATATTTTTTGCCAAAAAACAGGGTGTCTCAAAGAGACCAGAGTTCTGAAAATATTTGTGCCAAAAAGTTGAGTTCTGATAATAGTTGTGCCAAAAAGTTGAGTTCTGATAATAGTTGTGCCAAAAAGTTGAGTTCTGATAAGGCCGAATTGCTGAAATAAGGTCAGCTGGAAACAAAGGTCAGAAGAGAGACAGTAAACACTGGTTTAAGCAAATACCAGGTTTTTAAAAAGAAAGGAAACTCTGGTGACCTGTAGACCAGGTTTCTGAATTAAGGAAAACCAGAACACCTATTGGGATAACTGGTTATGGAAACACTTTTACAAATAGAAAGATAGGATTATGCACAGGGAACGGCGTTCCAGATGAGTTGGAACAGGAAAAGGAAGGTAAACACAGCTGGAAACAAAATGTCCGATAGTGGTGAGAGGAGACTGGTCCGGAGAACACCTGTAAGACAAAGAGACATCCGTCAGACACTTGTGATGATCAAACAGGGAAGAAGAGAGAGGAGCAGAAGGACCAAAAGGAGAACAAAGACAGAAAGAAAGAGAAAGGAGAAAGGAGAGAAAGAACAGAGAAGAAAGAATGGAGGAGAACGAGGGAGAAAGAGAAAGGAGAGAGTAGTGAAGGAGGGAGAGATCAAACATTCTCAGTGAGCTTCAGCTCAATTTCTTTTCAATGGTCCAAATTATGAACAGGTGTTTAGGTACTACATTTTAGGAACAAAATATAAACTATGGCTGGTGTGAACTTGCTGCTTGCTGTGTTCTCATGGAACATTTTTAATAGTGGAGATTCAAGCGGATTCAGAACAAACAGGCTGTGACAACCCTGAATTTAATTCACACACAGCTCCGATCCTCAATTCACCTCGTTCACATTGTTCCTCTGATAAATTGTTTGGTAAAAATGTGTTTTATGTGCTAAGGCAGTGTTTCCCATTAATTAACAAGACTGCTGTGGCCCACCACAGTCTTGTATGGACCCACTACAATCTCATATGACGTGTGTTTATTTGTTCAGTAAATTGTTTTAGAAATATAATGAGTGAATGACTTTGTTTAATTTTTCTAGATTAAATTGGAAATATTTCTGATCTTTACAAGTTCTTATTTACCAGCGTATGTTTGTATACAGCAAACAAAATGCTGTAAAGAGATACATGGGGCTTGAAAATGTGCACACACTAAAACCCGAGAGGATCATGGATCCTTCTACCACAGTCTTTTAAAATGCTGTGGGAAACACTGGCTGTGGTTTCAGGCAATGTAATAAAATTCACAAATTATTTAATTATATAGATCCAAGCAAGTTTATATATTGAGAAATATGTTTTTTTAAATTGAAAAATGTTAAGATTTTATTTAAAAAAAATTACTACTACATAAACACACCAAACTACCAAAAATTACCAAAAATAGATACCACTCAGCAATAGTATTGATTCCCAGGTACCAGATTTCGGTCCCAGTCGACGCAGGAGCTGATGACGATGTCAGTTTAGCCTGAAGGAAGAAAACAAGAGGGTTTATTTTATTGTCATCCAGGTCTTCTGTGACTCTAATGTTTCCGCCATATAAGGCAACATGTTACCAACAACGCTAGCACTCACCAGTCAACGCAAGAGCTGATGAAGATTTCTGATTAGCCTGTAAAAAGAAAGAAAAAAATGCAGTTCTCCATTAAACCCCACCATTCCTCTTCTCTCTAGGACTTTGTTATGATTGGTCAACATGGTGACCATACAGTTGATCTTACACATTCAATAAATCATTTTGCAGCAGGAAACTGTTACACATGCTGATGCCTAAACTTTATATCATCACATTCTCTCTAAATATCACAGTCACAGTCCACTGCTGTGGTCTACAGCCTACTGAAATTTACAGTAACTACACTACAAGCCAAAATTTTAATTACTTAGTTTCTACTCTACTTACTATAAAAGGTCTGAATTACTGACATTACCATTATTTAATCATTTGCATTAATGCCATTGTAAAAAAAAAAAAAGTCAATCCCTTCTTTCTGACTCTAAACTGCACAACAGGTCTTGGTGATATCACAGTAAATTGGGAAAAAGTCTGGGCTATTTCTGCCCTGCGATGGACTGGCGACCTGTCCAGGTTATACCCCGCCTCTCGGCCATTGACAGCTGGAGATGGGCACCGGCACCTCCCGAACCCAGCAGGTATAAGCGTGTTAGAAAATGGATGGATGGATGGACTGGGCTATTTATTTTTCCTCACCATCAAGATCTCTGCCAACTGGCACCAGAAAATGCTATTATTGGGCTTTCTTCGTCTGGAAACAGATGCAAACAACACCTTACAGACGCAGCCATGATGAACTGGTTAAACTAGCACGGCTGACAATACAGCGATCTGATTGGCTGAGTAGCAAAACTTGAATCACGTGACCTCCTTGACCGGAGCACTACAGTTTAGATTTTTCTTTCGGCTAAAACTTATTAATGTGTAAGTGAAAACGTGGGAACATTGGTGTTTTGAGATCACTGCTATGTGTAGCAACTTTTCCAAGTGAAAGAAAGTTACCCCCCGACAATTCATAAGAAAAGGCACCCTACAGATTCTGGCTCACGGCACTAAATAGTCCCGCATAATATAGTGATTATGTGTTTAGGGGTTAAGGCGGACGTTCAAAAACAGCACGGGACGGCTGGTTACGCGACAATAAGACCTGCACAGATGGTTCTAAATTAGATTAATAGACAAAAGCTGTTGGTCTGACAGTGTAAAGCCGGTCATACACTGTACGAGTTTTTCAGTCGTGGTACTTATATACATCTCAAACTGTGCGACGGAACCGCGGGGTTTAAAAGTTCACCGCTCACGATCTGTGTACGGCGCGACGCTCGGACGCGACCGGAGTGCTCACACTGTACGTCGTGCCCCCTCCGGAAGAGGGAGGGGAGAGTTGGGTACCCGCCGGCGCCGGGGGGAACGGAGGGGAGAGAGGAAAGACGAGACGCCCCGGCGGCTGCGCGGCACGGCAGACCGCACGGCCCGCACCCCCGCGCGAGCGGAGGCGTACGGAAACAGACGGCCAGCACGTCGCGCGGACCGGAAAGCTCGCCTTCCCCAAGTCCCCCGCGAGCCGACAGTCCGGGCCCCGCGGGTCCCGGGCCGGGCGGAGGTCGCTTCGGGGACGCCGGCTCCCCTCCCCATTGGGCTTTGAAACTAGTTAAGGCCCGTTTACACTACACTTTTTTAACCGAGCCGAGACCAGTCCGAGCTCGGTAACCGAGATAACTCTTGTGTGTAAACGGTCAGCAGACTGAACCAGACCGCGCTAAACATAACCGGACCGCGCTAACTGCAGACCAGCTCTTGGGTAGGTCTCGGCCTGGTTTTATTTTATCCCGGTTTCTGATAACGAAGAGCGCATGAGCAGACCGCGTCATCTCCTTACAGTCAGCTGACTGTCAGCGGGTTTTCCAGCGTGTCTGGCTGCACGTCCCGATTCACACTCCATTCAGACAAATTTCAGACATTCATAATAATACTAGCTTCCTTACCGTGCCACACGGTTTCCAGTGATGATTCTGCTTAGCAGCGCAATGAACCTCAGCGTCTGTCATTGTTTCCGGCGTCTGTAAATCCTTATTAGACGTTCGTTTGTCTCATCCACTTCCCAAAAAGCCAACTTTCTCAAGTAAATTCACCAATGGTTGCCTTCTTCCCCTGACTCTCTGCAAACACCGAAATATCACAATATCAAGCATAACTTCCTGAATGTTACGGGCGCAGCTGTTTTTTTTTGCTGCTTCCGCCTTCAATCCCAGAGAACGGTAGTACCCCAGATCGCCACTAGGGGGCGAGGAGCAACCAAGGAACCGAGATAAGCTTTGTGTGTAAACGGGTCGGCTTGTCTTGGATAACTGAACCAAGCTCGGACTGGTCTCGGCATGGCTCGGTTTTTAGATGTAGTGTAAACGGGCCTTTAGTTTCAAAGCCCAATGCTAAGCGCGCTAACGGTTAGCTAACGGTAGCTACCTATGAATCAGCAAATTGAGATATCACCTACAGAGATATGAAAAAACTATTTGCACTTTTTATGTCACCGTTGCACTCATAAACCAGTTATGTATTCATTTAAACATAAAATGTTGAACAGGGTTCATTGTATTTGTCTTTGTGGAAGACATTCAACCAACTTACCAGTCCAACGAGCATCACAGTAGTGATGTTACGTGATGTGCTGAGGCTTCGAGGCGTGTGTCGAGTAATGGAGGGGGCGTTTCCGCAATGCGCGTATCGAGGCTTGCTTCATTTAGGGGAGGAGCCGAAAACGATGACGTCCGAAGCCTCGCTGCCCGGCTGTACCACGTGACTGCTTCGAGAAGTGGTTCAGATTTTGGTGCGGGGTTTGACAGCTTTAGAAACCCCACAGGCTCCATTCAAAATGTGGGTTGTTCAAAATGTGGTAGGCGAGTTGCGGTCAGTTGAGAGAGTGGATAGAGTTTTGATAGTTTGGATAGCAGAGTTTGGATATGTCATGGTTGTCAGATGACGAGCCCACATGCAGATACGATCGGGAAGCAAAGCACAGTTTTAAGATGTTTATTTAGGAAACAGGTCGATATAACGGACGGGACTACAGGCAACTTTGGCAGGGTCAGAACGTCACGGCTGGAGAGACCGCAAGGAGAAGGAGAGTAAGTGACTCTGAAAGGTGAACCAGGAGAATTACTAGAAGCTGCGCTGCTTACCATAAAGCTGGGCGGACCTAACCGGGGAGAAGTAGCGCCGAGGGAACTCTGTGATCCTACTCTGTTGGTGTTAGGCGGCTAGTGGCAGAGGGCGGCAGATGTTACTGGTGAGGGATCCAGAGCGAGCCTCCTCGGCGGTGGGTGACAGATGGATTGACCAGAGAGAGAGAAGAACCAGCAGAATCCGGGAGGGGTAATCTCAGGCCCCGCTGGGTAACATCCAGGGAGTATGAGGGTAGAGCCAGAGCAAAATCTGAGCAGGAGGATTCTGCAGTTCTGTTTCTTCGGACAAGACGTCCAGACTGTTGAGTGCATCCAAGCACCAAAAAGCTGTGACAAAAACAGGGAGATCCAAAATTAGTCAAAGTTCAAAAGACGAAAAAACTCACAAGCAGGTTTTCAGGAGTTGGGTCAGAGGCCACGTCGTACCACGACTGGTTAAGGCTCTGGCGTCTTCCATCTGTCAGCGCTCTGCTTAAGAAGCCAGAGGAAGCCGCCTGCAACGAGCTGCAGGTGTGGGCCACGCCCCCTCAGCCAACTAGACACACCTGGGGAGTAGAGTTAGAGCAGGAAAACACAGAGAACCCTGACAGGATAATGGTTATTTAGTTTGAGACAGTTAGTTTGGTGTTTGGAGAGTTTAGGAGAGAGATAGATAGATAGGAGATCAGTGCTCTCAACTATCACGCATTGACCGTCACTGACTTCACACGGTCACACGCAAACATGGCATTTTTCACGCATAAAAATCCCAACGCCCATCTGGGCAGCGGACGATAAAAACTCTGCCTTCTGCTGAGATGTTTGAGCTTCTTTCACAGCTTGTGGCCATCAGTGCTGCAATTCATGTTAACAGAGCAGCAGGAAGAGCGATCACAGTTATGAATAATTTTAGTCTTAACCAGCGGTGAAAGTGAGCCGGTAAGGTCCTGTACTACGTACGCAGGAGGGGAGGGGGTGGGGGAAGAGAGCTGCTGCCAGATATTGCCTTCATTCAGAACCAGTGATGGCTGCACTCTGGATCATAAAACAGTTCTGCTCACCAGATGCAGTTTAAAACGCTACGTCTGTTTATAAGTTGTTTTTATTAATTCTGCATTTTTTAACTACATGCACCGTACTTCTGTGCCTCAGCGCTTGCTCCTCTCCCCCCTCCTTTCCCTCGAACCCAGGGGCTTTTATCACCGTTCACCATTCAAAACGTGAATCACTACGTTTAATGTCCTCACACCCGTAGCAAAGTGTGCCAATTAAAGTCACTAGGAGAGTTATGGCTGTGTTTCATGATCTTTTGTTTTAAACAAAACAGAACCGTGGCGCTTCGGTGCGCTGCTGCCTTGCGCTTTAATTCAGGTGCGCAAAATTACGTTACTTATAATTTGGGTGCGCACTTTTAAGAGTCATTTTAAAGAACTTGTAACATCAGGAGGTTGATCTCCGGTCACCTCCTATGATCACTGTATAGGAGCCCTTTACAGTTTTTATTTATGCATTCGCCCCCTAACCCTCGCACGCAGCGCACCATCGGGTAAAATCCTCCCACCTCACCGCCCAGAGCGCACTGAGGAGAGCAATAGAGATTGTCTGGTCGACTGAGATGAGAAACCTGTTGCTGTGAAAGGTGATATAGGTTATAAACTGTTACTGTAATTGCATTGAGCTGAAAAGAGAGGAGACATCAGCAGCTGGATCGTGTGTAAAGACGCAGCAGGAACCTCTGTGTGCTTCAGTGTTGCTGCTGAGGGGAAACTGTGGGACCGTATAGTACTGGGCTAATCATTGGTCACAGTACCCCAATCTGTACATACTTGCACTTATTTATTTATGCACCCCGGCATCATCTGTGCCATGTGAGCGTGTCTTTTCAAAGGCTGGAGAAGTAGTATCAAAAAAGAGAAATCATTTGAAACCAAAAACTGTGGAGAAATTGTTGTTTCTTAATAAAAATGCATGAAATCATCCAAGTTACACAAGCATTAGCCTATTCACTACCCCTTCCCTAGTTCCACAAGCACTTTCATTGTCCTCTGCCTGATTAAGCCCATGCCATTTTTCTAGAGTCACAGAAAAACATTATTACACACCATGCCATATCACGTCACTACTATTTTGGGAATAATTACACACAGAGAAAACATTCAAACAATGTTTTATTATACACATGTGTATACAAAATTTATGTAGACAAATTATTTCGTCCTACACCTTTTGTGAAGTCATTCCCAAGAGTCATAAAAGACAAAAATTCAATGCATCACACGTGTTAAGATACAGCTGGCTGTGATTATACACCTCGCCAGTAGGTGGTTTCGTGTGCACATGAAGCATCAAGAAATGAACCCTTTCTCGAACCAGTTGGCTCAAGTGGTTCAATGCCTCATGAGGCTTCATCTCACCATCACTACAGCACAGAATAACTTCCGTCTCTGGAAAGACGGGGGAAACCGTTGAG